>RQTK01000123.1:745627-779718 GCA_003991915.1 Elysia chlorotica | reverse complement strand
TCCAAACCGGAAGGTCTGCATTTCGAATCCCACAATCAGTCAAAAAAGATCGAGGGCGAGGTAGGTCTGGGGTAGATTATGCTTTCGAAGCAGAAGGTCAGTGGCTCGAGCCACGCTCTGGTGACTTTGACCCGTACTAGTTGGATCAGTGCCAGTACGGTGCGTTGTGACAGAGTCATGGTATCCCCACACTGTATCTGTGCGGCAGCATGTAAACTTGTCAAACGTTATTCTTGGAGCCTGTCCACTGCTGCTCCTGATCCTCTTCTAACTCCTCAGCCTTCGACTGATGCTCCGACTTCTCTAGTTTTTTCTACAATGGCTGCCTGTTAAAATGTGGGGGCACAAAGTCAACACCAAAGTACGCTCTGGTATGCATCAGTTCTTTGTCTGTTTAACAACTGATAGTGATACGATAGGATAGGGTTAAATTAGATATATTACAGCTGAAAAAAAAAATCCAGATGTGGCATCAGATAGATCTTGGCCCGTATGCAACTCCATATTAGCCTAGTAAATTTTATCGTAAAGAGCTCTCAGCAGGCTAAGTTCGATGTAACTCGTATCTTCACTCTCTAAGTTTGACATGATCACTAAGTTTAAAAAAAAAACTTTTTTACAGCCATTTACAGCTGTGCGCAATAAAAGCAACAAACACGCTAATTTGGTCGCTATCCTGAAAACCTCCCAACTCGATTTTCAAAATATATTTCAAAGATACCTTTACAATACAAAACAAGCTTTTTTAGTCATTTCTAGTCTCTCTTAAACTTATTTAATGCACTAAACATAACACAATGGTGTTCTTCTGATAATGTATATATATAAGAATAAGATCTAGTAGATTCGAGTCCTCTACTGCTGCAAACTTGAGGCTAGATCTACCTATAAACTTGCGTGCTGAGCTACATCTACATGATCTATAAGCCTAGATCTAATGCCGCATCAGCAGCTAAGTGACTATGTGTATAGTGTTTTGGGGGGTGTCTGAAGATCACGCTGGGTCAGCAAAAATTTGCATTAGCTTAGCCAAGCTTAACTTCACTATTCAAGCATCATTACAAACAGTTGTATAGGGGCCCTGATGAATTAAAAAATTGTTTTGAAGGAAATATCAATTTGAATTAAAAAGTTCAAAGGTGTTTAAAAACACTATATTCTTTTATTGATCTGTTGGGGTTTTATTTGAATGTTTTTTCATTCTAATTTCAACATAATTGTCTAAAATATACTGTATCGACAAGTTTTACCTATGGGAAAAAACAGGCCGGTGTCTCGGAGGTAGCTGTTGAGCCCAACTCTCATCACACCCGGCTGCACTGTGCAGTCAAAGTCCTCGGCATTCACCTGGACAATCTGGTCCATCTTAGAGACATCCAGGCACACTCCTCCCTGAAAATTTGCACAATTTTTTTTTTTTTTTATTATTAACTAGTATTGACTTTACATAATTTGCAAGGGTTTATCCGTTCTTGTTTTATTTCAAAGAAACATAAACAAACATTGATTTTCTTTGTTTAAAAAGTTATCTTAACAACCTTGTCATTCAATATGTGATCTTTTGAGAAGAGCTTAAAAGAGAGAAAAATTCCTTCCTTTAAAAGGATCTCTAGATGAGTTGTGTAAAGGTTGGATAGGACTAGGAGTTCAACGAATCGATGTCGAAACTGTAATAAAATTTTCTAACATGAATTCTTGTTTTGACACTTAATAAAAAAAGAAAAATATTTTGACATTTCACTTAAAGTATAAGTGCGTGCATTAAAAGAGCTTCATTAATATCTGACAGAGTAAGAAACTTTGAATTCCAATCATTGTTCACAATCCAGCTTACAGATGATAAAAACCAATCATATTAATTTATCATATTAATTTAAAAATGCTAAACAAATTTTCACACTTCTAAGAGATAAGACAGCAGTGACAAAACATGGTTATATCAACAAGATGCTGGTGTTTATTATGAGATCACAAATTACTGAAAATAAACAGGCTAACCTGAAAGTTCATCGAGGTTGTTGCCAAGAACTGAAGAATAAGATGAGAGGAGGAAGAGAAAGGGGGACACGATCGTTTAAAACACTGCAAATGTGACCCTTTAGTTTGATATCACCTGCCGCCTATGGGGGGATCGGCAATCAATCACCTGTCAAGCCTAGCTTGCCAGGCCCAGCGCGCTATCTGTGGAATGTGCCAGACACCCAATATTTCCGTTTCTCCTTTCTTTTCTTTGTAACTCATTAACTCTAGTTATACTAAGAAGAAGTGTATGATTTTTTATTTATTTTTAAAGTCCTAAATCTTGTCAATAAGACGTACTTATTTGTTTCTCTGTATCTCTATTAGTTCTGTTATTACAAAAGGATAAATGTGTTGTGTTGTGACAACAGGTGTGGCTAGCAAATTTTATATTGTTTTAATTTTAGTAATTTAATTATCACAAACCGATATATTTTCTTTAGAAAAACATATCCCCAGTTAAAGCAGATAAATATAAATCTTTTCTGAAAGTTTGAAATAGGTTAAGTCTACATGTGATTTTATATGATTTAAAAAGAAATTCTTTTCTTTCTAAACTTACTCAGGCTACGTTGATTCCTTAATATTGTAATAGTAAAACGCAAATGACAATCAAACAAGCTAAATATTGGAACTGTGCACTAGTAAAATATGGCAATTCATTTAGAATCTGAACACTACACCAACTTTGCAGAACATGTGGTGAAAGCTCTTTAACAGTCAATCTAAAGATAAATAGGCACAAAGCTCTTGTGAATTTTTCAAGTGAAATTCATATAACATTTGGTGTGCAGGTTTCACGAGTTGAAATCAATAAACATTCCTCCAAGATTTGCTATCACTGTGATTATTTGAACATTCTTTAACCATATCACCAACTCAACCACTCACTATAGAAGAACAAAAGTTAAACACTCATTTTGTGCGTATGCAACTCAACAATTCTGAAAATAATGTCATTAAATGCAAAACGGTTGGCCAATCAATTGTTTTAGCAAAAATAACAAAACCAAGGAAAGAAACATTGGATGTTGGAAATTGAACAAAAAGGAACAGAACAAAATTAATGTCTTTTACCTGAGCGAACATCACTGGAAGTTCAAAAACAAGTTCAATAGAGCAAAAAACGTTGACATCAAACATAGAAGTGAAATTTGTAAGAAGGCTGGTATAAAATCTTCACCTGCTCAAATGAGCAACCTTTCTGTACTTGCCATGAAAGAGGCCGCTGGCCTGACATGAAGCCAGCTATGCCAACAGAGGCGTTTTTTAAAGCAGGGAGGTCTTCATCTTCAAAATGAAGTAAAACAAACACCGTTGTCACATAAATGGTCGACTTCGTTGACTCATTAGTTTACTTTAGTTAAAGCTTCTTGAACATAGGACCGCAGCAAATCACCTCGGTTCTGGCTAGTCCTCTCCAGTTCGGCCCATAAACTAACAGCGGCTTTGATCTCGGCATTAGTGCTTTGCCGCCAAGTCTGCTTCGGACATCCAACCTTGCATTTACCTTGGAGCATACAGACTTTCGAAGTGTGTGGCTTGATCTATGTCTCGATGGGGGTTTGCTTCTTCTGTTCCAAAGTTCTTTGTTCGTGATAACTTCAGGCCACCTAACGTTGAGAATGTTTCTGAGGCATCTGTTGGTGAATGATTGCAGTTGACTCATTGGGCAACACAAAAGGTTCTGTACTAGCTAGGGTTTCAAGTACTTTATCTGAGAGACCGATCTCCCTTCATTGCCTTGCTGTCGCAGCAAACTTATTCAGCCCTGAACGGATTATAGTACCTGGATTTTAAATAATGCCAAATTAAGGTGTTCCTTCTATTGGGCCATATCTCCGATATTTAAACAAGTAGAGGTCCCATTTTTGTGTGTTTACTTTTAAATAGACCCCATCCATATCAACTGCTTTCATTGTTCTATTTGTTTTTAGCCGTGAAAAAAATTCCCTTTTAACTATAAAATTAGGTAACATTCTAGCATGCAGATCAAAAAGGACTTCCCCTTCAGCAGTGTGGTTGAGCTTCTCACCTGATCGGGTTACCTGCGTGCCTGCGGTATGAGCTCGCAAGCTAAAGACTTAACTGCCGTGGGGAGAGAAAGAAGAGTGCCGGATCAGGGAGAAGAAATGAAGAAAATTTTACCTGCAGTGCATTAACTCCGCCTTCCAACCCTGTACCACTCCCGAAAGGAATCAGGGGAACTTTGGTATCATTGCACAGTTTAGACACTTTGCTGACGTGATCCACTGACTGTGCAAACACCACAACATCTGGCATGGCCACACTGAACAATGGATAGAAAAGTTATAACTGTTCATTTTAGTTCTAAACTTGTGCCAATAGTTGAGAGTCACTTTACTCTAAAGCAATGATACTTTATGTCAATAAATATTAATACGTTATTAACATGTACATTATAAGCAATTTCTTCTTTATTTAAAAAATTATTTTTCTCCTAAACTAAAGCGATTCATCAACATTTCCATTAACTACTGTTTAGTAACAAACAACCTTTTTCACAACAGCTACAACACATATGGAAGTTTAAGAATGCCCCACAATCAACTCCAATCTGATATGCAGTGTTCGAGAGAGAGAGAGAGAGAGAGAGAGATGGAGAGATTTGCGCTCTCCACAAGACATCAATCAAGTTGTTAACATATCATTGTTTGAGCTGCCTGCCTGTGCCATGAGTTGGAGCAACTAACAGATGGCAAAGCAAATTTTTCTCTGATCTTCCCCCTAACTGCTCTTTGCCAAGTCTGCCTCTACCAGTACCAGAATGCCCCTGGCCTCCTACTCCTCACACCGTACTCATGCAGATGTGCAAACAGCTCTAGAACAGTCTTAGATAACAGAATCAGTCACCACTCTGGGTAAGGTGAAATTTTTTTAAGATTTTAGTTTTTTAATTACGTACTTGCCATACAAGGTAAAGCTTGAATCACTCTATGCAGAAAGTGCAAGATAAAGATGCTGCTGTACGGTATAAGGTATTCTTCATGCCTACCGCAAAGCTAAGGACCAGTATGATGTACCTAGTAAAGCTTTTTTTTTTCTTTGTTATACCAAACAAATAATAAATCTTTTTTTATACGGGTAGCTCTCTTTGGAAGAAATTTAAAAACATGTATACTTTAAGTAAGAATGCTTATAGGTCTGCCACTGCTCTTTTACATCTTCATCAAACTTGTCTGCATAAATGATTACAGTTCAACTAAAAATGAAATATATTTCTTTTACATACTTTTCATAAACTTTCCCAGCTTTCCTTCCAAAAATATTTTTATTTGAGTACACTATTTTAAGATTTAGTGGTTACTTTGAAACACAATGTTGACCTTAAAATACATTTAGCAGGATCATCAAGATTTTTTATTGCCTCTGTAAAAATGCATGCTTACGCATGTATCACATTAAGCTGCAATAGATCTGACCCGCTCTTAACCTGTGTTTACAAATTTATGTCTGCATCTTTTACTTTTATTTTTAAATCTGGTGAAAGTCAAGGCAACTTAGCCTGGCTTAGTGTCAGGGTCATGGATAATTTCCAATATTGAATTTTACCTGGCACTCTTTTTTTATTACCCATATTTACACTCATTGCAATAGCAATGAGCAAGTTATTTGAATCTTATTCTTAGATTGGTAAAATAAAGAGAAAAAACACTCTACAAGTAATACATGGTCTTAGTCACAAAGACAGTTATTTCCTTACGCATGGTGCGACTCATCATGGCCGTGCTGCTCTCGAATCGCATCTGCAGTGGACACATTGGTATCTCCAACTATACTTTTTAGAGCTCCAACAAAGCTGGTGTCTACCTTTGGTTGCACAGCCTAAAATTGAAACAGACATCAATAACTTGTGTATAAAATTGAAAGATGAAAAAATTGACAATTGATGCATTTAGATCAAGATATGATCAAGAATGGTACATCAAAGTAATTAATTTTGTATTTTGAAAACATTTTACATCAGAACAGAATTGGATGTTAGGGACCAAAATAAACACGTTCAAAATTCAATCTAGATAGAATGGATTCTAGATAAATTTGGATGAGGGTACATTTTTTTCTAAAATTTCAGCTGATCTGTTGGATGGAAAGACTCTAGATCTACTTATTAGAAGGTAACATTTATTTATTTTTGTAACCTTCTGACACAGGGAATCAGTTAGAATCAAGTTCCGTGGATCTTAGTGCATATTTCAAGTCTAAAATTAGATCAATACTCATTGTGCACGAATATAAGCTTATTGGAAAAGATTCAAACATACAGCAGTGGAATATCTTTTCCGCAAATATGAATCTCTGTTGAGGGTTCGTACTGTTTGATGCACGCAAAATCGAAAGTACTTTGAGAGAAACATTTTGTCTTGCAAATCATAGACCAAATCTAGTTCTAGATATCTAGCTAGAGTCTAGATCTAAATTTTAGCTTAAATCATTCCACGAAACTGTTATTTTTATGGCGACTGTCTGCAGAGCTTGTCCAATGCAATAGTTATGATATAATCTAGGCTTCTGTAATTATCTAGGCCTAGCCTATCGTGATTAAGCCAGTGTTGTTATCCAATGTTAGGTGATATCGCTGCTTCATCGCACATCCTTGCACAACAGTCAACGTCCAGGGACTAAAAATAAAACGGCACTTAACTTGTTTTGTATTTTACCTATAACCTTGATCTTTGTCCTCAATTGCTTTTTTAAAGGGTTTTGTTGATTCATGCAAAGCACCATCTTTTGTAGGCTAACCTATACAAGAATGAGTATTCCCAGCAGGGCTTCCAATACCAATTTATTTTCCCAGCTTGTATTGCGAAGGCAATCTCAGTGAAACATGTCCAACAGTCCAAATTAGGCCTATATTAATGGGGAATCTTTTTGATTTATCATTGATTTGACGAGTATTCAGAAGAATGAACAAAAAAAAAAGTCTGACAATCAAAATTTCTTTCAAGCTGCTCTTATTTCTCACACACACACACACAAACACACAAACAGACTGGGAATAATGTTTTCTTATGGTTATGAAGAAGGTTAAAGAGACATTGGAGATCAAGGCGAGTAGTAGGCCTAGTAAGAGTAGCAACAGTAGTAGCAGCAATAGGCCTGGAATTTTTAGATGGCTTTCCACAGTGGTAGAAGTAGATCTAGGCTTTAAGTGAAAATGGTCAAACAATGATTGGACTTTGTGGTATTAGGACATTCGACTTGTAGATGCAGCGGCACCGAATCGCCTCGCCACTTAAAGCAAGCATGAAGAGGGGTAGTGAGTACCCTAGCCATGAAACTATCTTTTTAAGGAGCTTAGTGGTCTATTGGTATAAACCATGCTCGCTTTAAATGGCAAAAATCGAATTTGTAAAGTAGAAGCAGCAGCAATAGTCGTGGTATTAATTTTTTATGATTTCATAAAAACAGGTTTCTAAATCTATATCTGTAAATCCAGTTTCAGTCCAATCCAACACGTGCACCGTTCCGACTTGAATACAACATACATGTGTACACCAAGATTTGAAAATGGTCTTTGTATTGGTCTAGGTCTGAAAATCTAAAACACACCAAGTCTTGGCAAAAATATAATCTTCACGAGTGCGCGGAGCATCACACACACACACATACACACATACCAGAGCTCACACGCTATTAGCTGGAGTCCGACATGCGAGGTTACCGCGTACGTAGCCAGACTATAAAGATTATGCCTATACGGTTACCACGTATGTAGACACTTCCTTTAACAAAAGCACAGAAAAAAATGACTAGCCTACCCAACCCAAAAAAATTTTTTTTTTTCAATCAGTTTAAATCAAAGTAAGGCCTATATTAGGTTCGAATGCACTAAGTGATCCACGTACTTTCACACAATCAATAAGATAAATCACATACTGTAGCTGCCTGATATCAGGCGTTTATCAAGTTCTTGTGCTTCCCTGAATTAACCTAAAAGTCATTTATTTTTTTAAGTACCGAGGTAATAGGTAGGCCTAATGCACATGAAAGAGGGAAAAATAACATACATCGTTAATTTACTTAAGTATGTTTTGCTCGTATATGTTGCGCGTTCGCCACACCTCTAGTGGCTGGAGTAAAAAGAACAGCATCTCTCCTCTCTCTCTCTCTCTCTCTCTCTCTCTCTCTCTCTCTCTCTCTCTCTATCTCTCTCTCTCTCTCTCTCTCTCTCTCTCTCTCTCTCTCTCTCTCTCTCTCTCTCTCTCTCTCTCTCTCTTTCTCTCTCTCCTTCTCTCTCTATCTATCTATCTATCTATCTATCTATCTATCTATCTATCTATCTATCTATCTATCTATCTATCTATCTATCTATCTATCTATCTATCTATCTATCTATCTATCTATCGATCTATCTATCTATATGTATATCTATTTATTTATCCTATCTATCTATCGAACTTCCTCTTTCTCACTGTCTTTCTCTCACTCCCCCACCCTCTCTCTCTCTCCCTCTCTCTCTCTCCCCTATCTCTCTCTCTCTCTATCTCTCTATCTATCTATCTCTCTCCTGGTTCCGTTTATTTCATTAATTTGTATATTCTGGGTTGTGCCCCCCCCCCCTTTTTTTTTATTTCAGCATGGTTAAACGGCTTTATTTTTTTTGTCCCGATTTCAAATACTACACCAAGTAGGCCCTACACGTATAACGAACATAATAATTTTATTTTTGATTTTTCTGAACTATGATTTATAAGATAAGATAAGGAAAATTTTTGTCGTGGTTACATGGGCTCTATAGGTTAGATAGACAATAATCATTGCATTGTATAAAACATATAAATAACATAGAAATGTATATAATATGATAATACTCTGATTGTTATAGATTCTAGATACAAAGTAGTTAAGATCTCATGGACAGGGGATAAATTAAATTATGTATATAGATAAATATATAATAATTTATATCAGAATAATTGTTGTAGTTTTTAACACTATACTGGTAGCGCATTAATTGATTTTTAAAGAAAACAGTATAAAAGTGTCTATATGTAAACACGAATAAATGGAAAACAGTAAGATGTATATGTATATAATAATCATGGAGTAAAATGTATATGTATATAATAATCATGGAGGCTACATAAGATGTATAATATATGTATATACAAAAAATGTATCACATATTTAAAACGTGTGGCGCTCTTTTGAAACATAATCTAGAGTTCTTCAGATTCTCATTAACTTCATGCCTCAATTAAAAAGGATCCCTTGATAAATTATTATGTTTGTGTTATATCCGACTCTTCGAATTCACTCCGTGTAGACGTGATAGGATCGCACAACCATGACTGTGAAAGTAAACTGTAAATTCACATTGTTGATTTGAATGTACCCGTACCTAGCTGATGATGCATTATACTTTGAAAGATGGACTGTAGGTTCCAAACAAAAGTGCCTCAGCATAATGCTACAAAGTGCAAGGAGATCGTGGCGGTAATTTTTACAGATTTTTTTTTAATGGCATCGGTTATTAGTAGGCCTACTACGCATCTCGCATTATGCCACGTAGGCCTATTTTAACCATTTTTTTTATACCATAGTTTCACAGAATGGTGACACGATGACAAAACGTTTTTACTAGTTAAACGTAGGCAAAGCATTTTTTTAAAACTGCAGTTGCTAAACGAAGCCCCAAAAAACAATTGGAAAAGAGTCTGATAGGTTTGACTTTTGCCAATAATTTTATATTTTATTTATTATTTTTTTGTTTCTGCAGTCATTCAGTCATGAAACAGTCGTTTCCCCCCCCCCCCCCAAAAAAAAAACACCGAGGTCTCTCGCCATAAAAACGTCGTTTTCCCCCCCCCCCCCCCCCCCCTAAAAAAAGGAACGCATCTACCGATACGTTAAGCTATCATTGTATGCTATGGGCATACGGTTAGCGATTCCGAATAAAAAGTATGAACACAACGCATCATTGCAATTATACTTGTTGGAAGTATAACCAAAGGCGTATTGTTATTACTCCCTTTCAGTATAAAAGATGATTGCTTTACGAAATACGGGTATCTAGCGCCTCTCTAGATAAGAGGTCTCAAATCTCTACTCAAGTGTTACTTATCAAAATATGATAATATCATTTAACCTTTGTGTTTTATTTTGTGATTATGCCCTTAACGAAATAGATTAGATTTAGAGAGTGGTGAGTTAGCACACGTGTGACATATAATTGTTTCTGGCTTGCAAAAGGGTTTATCTTTTATATAAATATCTTTCTCCTAAAAAAAATGTCACCCAGCAATACAATTACATGTATTTTTGTATGTCGACTATCTAGGACTACAGTCCCGGATAGCCTATAATTCAGTATAAATGTGTATGGTTTTCAACATTACTATTTCTGCTACGGTCGACATAACAAGAAAACATTGATTAGGTGGCAAATTGAGAATTTAAAAGGAGATCAAAACGGGGCGGGGGGGGGGTCGACCTGGCTCAAATGGTATAGCGTTGAGCTTCTTTCAGAGAGGTAGGCCTACCTGGTTCGATCCCACGACCAGGAGAATTCACTAGTGGTATTTTGTCCTCCACTGGTTGGATAGGTGTAAGTATCATGTGACAAGCTCAGAGATAAGTCTTTAATGCCTTCATTTGTAAAACTATAGTTACATGTCGATACCTATTTTAGTCAGGGGAAGCTGAATTTTAAGTGTAGTTACCTGGTAGGGGCCTATGTGCACGTGTGTGTGTATGTGCGGGTGAGAGACAGACAGAGAGAGAGAGAGAGAGAGAGAGGGGGGGGGGGCGGGGAGAGAGGGAGAGAGATGAAAGACATAGAGTAGAAGACAGAAAGGCAGAAACGGAGACAGACAGAATCAGAGATAGGAGGCAAATATGCACTATTGTTTTAACAAAGATAAATCATAACAGAACATAGTTTTAGTGAGAATAAGTGTTAATTATGCTACGCGATTTTTATTGTCAATTTTTTATTATTTTTTTTTAATATATTGTCAAAATATTGCAAATAATGTCGTATAAACCATAAAAGAACGGCAAATAAAAAATGACATTTGAGGTTTTTAATCTGGAATCCTGAATCTAAGATAAATGATAGCAACATGATGGCGACAGTAATATTACTAATAATGTACGTACACTTCACAGACAGCAGTAGAAATGGCATGACGCGAGCCACGTGAGTAACATTATGCAAGGTATATAAAATAACCAATGTGGTATTTTTTATCAACTTCACGTGCTACCAAAATGCTGCAGGCCTACTTTCCAATTTGTGTAATTGAGTCATCTATATATGTAATTGTCTTCATCTCAAACTTAGACATGCGATCAAATCCAAACCACTCCACCCTAAAATCCCAAAGTTTACAGTAAAATTACAGATGGGCCAGAGAATTTTGAGAGTCATAAAACTAATAACATCAAACGCCTAATCAATTTTTAACGAAAATTAATGAATTAATAAAACTAAAAATGTATTAAAAAAACGGATAGACAAACAATAATATTAATGCTTCCTCTTCCTTGAACAACAAACAAATCGAAAGTGCTATAGATATTGATTCTTTTTTTTTTCTAAGTGCGTGTGCAAAGTTAATTTCAATGCGCACCGTGTACCGTTTTCTTAGAACGCTTGATTAATTATTAATTCTGATTATAAATTAGTGAGCATACTTTAATTTGATGCAACCTCTTCAAGCAAACATAATTAAGTTCTTAAAGTTATAGATCCTGAAGATATACAATTTTGACTTCAGCACAGTTTAAATCTAGCTGTAATACTAGCTGGAATTTCGTGGGTTCCCAGCTAGTAATTTTATAAATTAAAAAAAAATTAGAATGTATGCTACATATTCATAATTGATAAACCATGACGAGACTGTCACGTTGTGCACGCGGCCCTTTTTGATAATGATAAAATTTGAAGTTCACGTGTTCTTTTCATGGTCATATATCTACTGCGCTGGTTTCCGATTGATCATTATGTCTTTCATTCCCCAAATGAGATAAGATAACGTAATTCAACATTGTCTAACTTTGTTTGCCACTATGATGCTTCTCGTGAACGCGTAAGAAACACTTAAAATACATTAAATACAGAAAGGAGGTTTATAGCGTATTTAACCATGAATATTCAAGAAGCGCCTATTCAAAGATGTTGTCTTTCCTGTTAAACTAAAACTCTGGGGCACAGGCTGGAGATCAATCCTTGGACCCCAGAATCCCCGTTGGTCTCCAGATCGGGAGGTCTGCGGTTCGAATCCCACGATCGGTTAAAATTGATTCGTCCAATTTTTCCCTTGTTATTACTGGTTGGGTCGGTGTCAGTTTAATGTGACCAGCTGAGACAGGAGTCATTGTATACCCGCCCTGTCTCATGTGTGGCAGCACATAAAATTGTCAGACGCCAGTCTTGGGGCCCGTCCACTATATAGCTATATAGTGCTGATGTTGGGCGTTAAATCAACTCAACTACAATCATCATAATCATCATCATCATCATCATCATCATCATCATCATCATCATCATCATCATCATCATCATCATCATCATCATCATTATTATTATTATTATTATTATTATTATTATTATTATTATTATTATTATTCGTATATTAAAACATAGTGTTACCGATACTAGATCCACCAACACACTGCAATTGAAAGGAGGTTCTAGCATTATCAAAAAGTTATTACTACACCACCAGTATCAAACTGGTCCTCGGATTAAGAACTATGTTATTAAATGTACTTACAACTGGGACAATCTGCATTGGAGTATGGATGTCGAGTTGAGATCATTTTGAATAAAATAAAATCTTTCACGAGTAGGCATGCAAAACTAGGCTGCATAAAGTACATGTCCGCAGACTTTTCTTTTCAATGATGTTGTTTACATAATTGTGTTCACAAAAGACTCAAAACTGTTGGCATGTCCATGGTAAACTTAATTTTTTCAAATAAAAAAAGGAAAACCTTATTAAAGTGTAAGTATCTTGGCCAACTCAAAAATAATAGATTATAGTGACCCTAGAAAGAGTCTAGCGTCAAGGCAGTCGTAAAGTTATATATACTCAAAATAATTTGGATGGAATTTTTTTTATCCATGTTTATTTTTTAAACGTTTCTTTGCCATTATTCTCAAATATAAATAGTGATTAAAAATGATTATATACATACACTGTACGTGTTTTGTGATAAATAAACGTAAATATTATTGAGTTTCGGTACATGTACTAAAACATAAATAATTAATAACTTACATTACGAGAGTGCAAATACACGATTATTATCCCACAATGCTTTTTCCTGTCTTGCTCTTCGTCGTGTTCGGAAGTCAACTTCCTCTTTCCTTTTTAGCGTAGGAAATCAAAATGGTAGGTTCACATGTGGAAACCTCTGCTTCAATTATTGTCTATGGCAGCATACAATGAACGTGTACCGTTTTAAAAACATAATTATTTTAAACACACTAATCCCCCTATTTTATATGTTTAATCAGCATTCTCCTGAACCTTTTATACTTCCCGTAATTTTGTTCTTTGCACCAATAACCACCCATTCTCGATGAACACACCGTCAACTATAAATAAGATCTATTTTTATACGGTAGTCTCGTGCGTCCTCGATCGCGGTCCTTCTAGACTAAAGTCCTTTGTTAAGGAGCGTAGCGGTCTAGTGGTATAACCATGTTCGCTTTAACCTCTTCACTGCCAGCCCTATTATGCACCTATTTGCCGGGGAGTTTTTCCCTATTTATGACTACTTGTACAAATTCGCCTATATCTCGGCTATTGACAATGACAGAGATATCTAAGAGATATTCCACACAAATGTGACTGACACAACATACTTTCATGCTGTACCTTCAAAAGTTAGTTTGTGTGTAAACAAAAATTATCGAAAATTACATCAACTACAGCTTCATGTTCCCTTGAAGATGATCTAGACCTAGAAGAAAGCAGTGGAGATCTAAATCTGGATCGGTCACTAGCAGTTGAATACACACAAAATGGCTGCTGGACTATCAAGAGATATCACCCTCAAAACAAACAACCTAATAAAAGCAGTTGGATCCCTTAGACCGTACATGAAAAGCCGATGGTCATATGCCTGTGCGTGGCACGGGCTATAGGCAAATAGAGTGATAGGATAGGCCCGTGCCACGCACAGGCTACAGGCAGTGAAGGGGTTAAGTGCTGCATCTATAAGCCGAGGGTTCTAATCTCACGAAGTGCAATCATTGTTCGGTCATTTTCATTAAAAGCCTACCACCAGTCTACCACTGTGGAAAAAACATCTACCTAAAAAAATTCCAGATCTACTCATATTATTTATAAATACTAGATTCTATTAGTATTGCTGCTGTTACTATACTTTTACTAGTAGTACTACTACATTCAAACATTTATTGATTGTACTTTACAACTAGATCTAGTAGATGACCACCAGTGCAGGCTAAAACTAGATCTACTAATTTTAGTATTTTTTTCTTTCCTGAAGCAACTGATCTGTACAATCTTACGAACTTATTTCTTGCATTCTTCACCTGATTTGATAAGTATGCAATACGAATAGATTTAAACCCTAGACAAGGAAAAGTAGAGAACGAAGATGAGTTTTGAAAAGTAAGATACTGTAGCCTATTTATTAACAGGTATACTTTGTTACTAGATCTAGTACACCCTCGGGCTTAAAACTTTTTAAAACTGTAATCAAGATAGGTATTTTTGATAAGCTGCGATTACTATCTACTATAATCAAGGTAAACATTCTGGTTATCCTATCGATCTATGGAAATCAGACAACAATGCGAACAAGTGAAATCAGCTTTATGTTGTTGACAAGGTGTTACTGACACTGAGATGAAATTCGACAAACACATTTATAACTTTAGTCCATGATTTTCTTTTCAAAGTTATCATTAAGCTTCTGTTAAGGCAAATAGTGACAACTGAATCTATTTATAGAGCTATAGTAAAAATCGTTATATTCTTTTTCATTCTGAAAAGTTGTCAGCGTTACACTTGCAGTCTATTTCTCCATTTCGTCTGAGAACCTAATCCATTTGAACTATTTAAGCCCTAAATGAAATCTCAAGGGAAATGTTCAAAGTTTTAACTGAAGTTTTGAAAAGGAAATTTTTTAAAAGAATTGTTCAATGAAATCAATTTTGACATAACTTTTATTCCCCAGCCCTACGAAAGATTTGTTGAGATTGGGCGTGTGGCCTATGTGGCCCATGGAGATGACAAAGGCAAATTGATTGCCATTGTTGATGTCATTGATCAAAACAGAGTGAGTAATTTGTTTTATCTATTTGGTATGGGTAAGTTCACTCAAATTTATTTATCTTTGAAAAACTCAAAAGATCAGATGTGGAGTTGATCCCATTAAAATTCCATTTCATTTGGGCCCTTTTGATTCATCACATATTTTTCATTCGTAATCAGAAACTCGAGAAATTAAAATAGTAAGTTTCTTTTTAAAACATCAAAATCTTATCAATAGTTGTGTAAGTTATAACTTTTAGCGTCACAAAATGGGTCTTTTTTTTTTTTTACACACCAAATACAGGATAATTAATAGAGGAAAAATACAGCCAGAGGTGGTAGTCTGTTATCCCTGAAATTACATAAAAATTGTTTATTTTCTGTTAAACTCTATGCAATAACAGTTAACTTGAAATTTTGCAATTTCCTTAATTGGGATTGGGAATTCATAAAATCGATTTTCGTCTTTGTATCTTGTACATAACATTGAGTGGTATTTTAATGCGCAACTAGCTATTCACAAATTTCTTCATATTTTTTGCATTAAAGTTCTGAAAATTGACAGGTAGGTAGTCCTGAAGGTTATCTAGGGTTCTGTGTCATTATTTTGATTACTATTATGTCATGCTATATAACGGATTCACTAATTTGCTCACATTTTGTCATTTTTTATGAAAAATACTTTTACATTAGCCCTGCAGCTATTTTTAAAAAGGTTTATTTTAATATTAAAGATAAAATTAGTCTATTAGGAAGCTTTGTAAATGTATTTATAGAGCTGAACACCTGGAATATGCTATTCACAAACTCGTTCATGTTTTTGCCTTTATTTGCATTACTGTTCTGAAAATTGACACATAGGTAGTCCATTAGCCATGGTTAGGAAGTTTTTACATAATATTATTTAATGAAGAATGCAAGTTTGTATCAGGTACTTTTATTTTCTGTGGTGCATTAAAATAAGTAAATCGCTATGATGTCCAGAATAATGAGATGGGCATATTGCAGTTTCTCACTCTGTCTGGATGTAAGACTTGAGTTAAAAATAAATAACAGGAGGGGGGGGGGGGGGTATTCTTGTATTTTTGTATTAATTTGGTTTATTTATAAAAAACAAAAGGTCTTTATTACAGGCCTACAAATACAAAAAATTATATGGCATAGATTTGTTAATTCTTTAGTTTAATGCAAGAGAAGAGAGATGCAGGCAGGTGATTTTGATTTTTTTTGATTTAATCCTCTTCGCTCCTATAGGAGCATAGGGCTGCAACCACACTCCTCCAGCGTACTCGGTTCTGGGATGTCCTCCTCAGCTCGGCCCATGTCATTCCAGCCGCCCTGGCTTCAGCGTCCGTACTCCTCCGCCAGGTCTGTCTTGGTCGGCCCACTTTGCGCTTTCCCTGGGGGTTCCACTCAAGGGACTGCCTGGTGGTATTGGATGATGGCTTTCGCAATGTGTGGCCGATCCATCCCCACTTTCGCTTCTTGATCTCTTGCTCAATGGGGGCTTGTCTAGTTCTCTCCCAGAGGTCTTGGTTGGATATCACCTCAGGCCATCTGATGTTGAGGATGTTGCGGAGGCATCTGTTGATGAAGGTCTGCAGCTTTTGGGTGTTTGTCTTTGTGGTGCGCCATGTCTCGGAGCCATATAAAAGGACGGACTTCACGTTGGAGTTGAAGATCCTGATTTTGTTATGCTGGGCTAAGGCTGAGGAGCTCCAGACTGAGCGTAGAGTGCGGAAAGCGTGCCTGGCCTTGTTGATACGGCTCCTGATGTCTTCGTCTGTTCCACCATCTTTGCTGACTATACTGCCGAGATATACAAACTTGTCGACCTCTTTGATGTTTTCCTGATGTAGTTGGATGGGAGCATGCTGCTTGTTGTTGACCCTCATGACTTCTGTCTTGGTCATGCTGATCTTCAGCCCGGTCTTCTCGGCTTCCTCTGCGACTCTGTTGAGCTTCTTGATATTTGTGGGACGATGCAGGCATGCAGAGGATTTAAACGTTACAATATGTTGTTTTTAAAGATAAAAATGAAGAAAACTGAGCTTAACAAAAAACTGCCCTGTTGAATTGAAGTATTTAATGCACTGATTGCAAACCTAACCCACAATTTGCGATAGATTTGTCTATTTTTATTCTATTTCTTGTTCTTATAAGATAAGATAAGATAATCCTGTATTATCCCATAGGGAAATTTTTCCGGTATATTTCCATTGTATTAAATAAATTGAAAGATAATACTTTCGTTTAATTTTTAAATAAAAAATTTTTTAATCCTGGGAGTGAACACAACACAGGAAACGAAACACAGTGTCTTGAATTCACAGAATTGTAGCTCTATTTCTACACATGTTAGAATCTATGAAAAGGTGCCAGTAAAAAGTTTATCCCCTGATCTGATTGGATGCGAAGTTTGGTAATAATACGGCATCATTTAGTGGGTCAAATCATTGTGTAAAGAGAGTAATAGACAAAATGCTGATACTGCGCGATACGCCTGACGATGTCTAGCTGGCGAGTCAGCCCAGTTGTCTTGCTAATTAATTACCACTGGTATATAATTTTATTTAAAATGTTTTTTTTTTTACAGGCTTTGGTTGATGGGCCATGCTCTGGTGTCAACCGCAAGGACATGAACTTCAAAGCCCTGCACCTTACCCAGTTCAAAATTAAGATTGGGCCATCTGCACGGACCAGCACTGTCAGAAAAGCCTGGGAGAAAGAGGAGGTCACCAAGAAGTGGTCTGAAACAACCTGGGCTAAGAAGCTGGCCAATATCGAGAAGGTAAACTGTCCTCTTTTACAAATTTATTCTCTATTTGAATTGGTCAAGTTCCCTGATGCTGATACTATTTTATATCATGGATGAGAAGCTTATAAACTGACGATTTATGATGTTGTTTATAAAATTTGAAAACAGCTTTATTTAATAGCCTTCACCGATATACGTTTTAAATGTCATAATATTTAGTAGTTTTAATTAGAGATAAGTCAGAAGTGAGCATATAGCTGATATAATTTCATTGCATTAAATTTTTATTAAAGCATTTTTTCCCTTTAGTCTTAAGATATCATATGGAGCTGCACATATGAAACATTTTTGTTTGGTTAGCCACGTGTATGATGATCCTGGATTTAGGAAGTGCCGTCTGTAAAACCAGTGCTGATTATCCTACTCTGACACATTATGTGGCTTTAATATTGTTAACTATCTTTTTGGCTTTAATATTGTTAACTATCTTCTCTGTGAAGATGAAAAACGAATTAATAGAGTTTAAAATTATCGACACTTAAGAATCTTGAGATTGCGATTGGTTTATTACAAAAATTGTAATAAATTTCACTGTGACCATTATCCTTACCGTGCCTAATAACAGTTCGAATAAATAGTTTTACTTTTTAATGTATTTTAATTAAATAAGGGTATATTTGATCAAGACTAGTTTGGGTGCCATAAGTTTGTGACTAGTGGCAGTCTAGCTTAGGTTTGGGCAGGGATAGCTATGTCATAATCATACTTTTGTAGTGGGTGTAGTTTGTTTTTTTTTGACAATAAAACAAACCAAAAAAAATGAAAAAAGAATGCTGGCCATTTCAAATGGTTTTTTTGATTTTGGATGTCTACTTCAGCTGGCTTATGGTCCTCACTATGATTAGTGGAACCTAAGTAATACTTGTTAACCAATATGGCCATGTGTATGATGAACCTGGATTTTAGGAAGTGCCGTCTGTAAAACCAGTGCTGATTATCCTACTCTGACACATTATGTGGCTTTTCTTTTTGGCTTTAATATTGTTGTATCTTCTCTGTGAAGATGAAAAACGAAGTAATGGAGTTCAAAATTATCGACACTTATGAATCTTGAGATTGCGATTGGTTTATTACAATAATTGTAATAAATTTAACTGTGTTTATGATCCTTATCTTGCCTAATAACAGTTCGAATTAAATAGTTTTACTTCTTAATGTATTTTAAGGAAATAAGGGTATATATTTGATCAAGACTAATTTGGGTGCCGTAAGTTTGTGACTAGTGGCAGTCTAGCTTAGGTTTAGGCAGGCAGGGCTATGTCATAATCATACTTTTAGCAATCACATTCACTGTTGTTCATTATTGAAATCTGCTAAGGAAATGAGGAAACTAGGGGAGTAGGTATCGTAGATTGATAAAAAAAGTTATAAAGTAAGCGGTAGGAAAGCCTTCACTTTAAATCTTAGTTTTATTCTCAATGGCGAAGTTTATTAAAAATTGGAGTGGGTGTAGTTTTTTTTATTAGACAATAACACAAGCCAACCCAAAAAAAAGAAAAGAATGCTGGTCATTTCAAATGGTTTTTGGATTATGAATGTCTACTTCAGCTGGCTTATGGTCCTCACTATGATTAGTGGAACCTAAGTAATACTTGTTAACCAATCCAATATGGCCATGTGTATGATGAACCTGGATTTTAGGAAGTGCCGTCTGTAAAACCAGTGCTGATTATCCTACTCTGACACATTATGTGGCTTTTCTTTTTGGCTTTAATATTGTTAACTATCTTCTCTGTGAAGATGAAAAACGAAGTAATGGAGTTTTAAATTGACACTTATGAATCTTGAGATTGCGATTGGTTTATTACCAAAATTGTTTTGAATTTCAGTGTGTTCGTAATCCTTACCATGTCTAATTAGGAAGTGCCATCTGTAAAACCAGTGCTGATTATCCTATTCTCTGACACATTGTTTGGCCATTAACCCTGCTCTAGATGATTCAAAGTACACCCATTATTTGTATTTAGGGAATAGGTCGGGACAAAAACAAAAACAAATTATTTGTATTTTGTTGGAATATAAAGTACAAAAACTCAACCTCCAAACTGGTCACTGCAGGGTGCAGAGAAACTGCCACTGCTAGTGGGCCTTCATTTATTCTTTAGTCCTCCTTTTTCTAATATGCAAGAAGCTCATTAATGGGTGTACTGGCTCTGTACTGTATTGTCAACCAATAAATAATTTTGAAAATTCTAAGCCTCCCACCCATGACGGTTATATCACTGATAGCCCGGATCTCTAAGAAAGTAAATGGTCGAGGAAGGAGCAAGATACCCTCCGTAGAGATCTTGGGTAACATGGGTGTGTTTAGTGCTGGTATATAAAGACGGACCATTGTTATGTGGGAAGATGGGGATGAAAGCCATGTTTTGACTGATTCATACAGAAGTTTCAAAAGTGGCCCCACGAGACATAAAGACACACACACTGATGTGAAACGGGCGCTGACCATATTGCATGTTGAACTAAATCTTCTATCCGTGTGACTGTGGGCTTGTAATTGCAATTGGTTATCTATTACACTGTACATAATTTATTTGATAGAATGCCGACAGAACATTGTCAGTGCTTCGCTGGATAATCATTGATCACTACCGCCTCGTGACAGCTCCTTCTGTTGTGGCCTGCATTCTCAGACAGAGCGATACTCGACAAGTGTCCAGAATTTCGGAAGCACAAAAACCTTTTTCTTTCAAATCATTACCATGGAAGTTTGGGCACATTACTTTTTTCTAGTTTTGTATGTTTGTATTTGATCCTTTGACAGTGTCTTGTGCTGAACTGCAGTGGGTCTGGTTTCAACCTCAAACACATGTTGCAAAGCCTGGGTATTGTTGACATGGTGTTGAAAATGAAAAAAAAAAAAAAAAAAAAAAAAATAATAAATAAAAAAAAAACCACACACATACTCCCCCAAAAAAGGAAGGAAAAAAAATGCTTTTTTTAAAAGTTATGATTAAGCATACAAGTGTTTAAGTCAATATTGATAGCAGAACTAAATAAGCTTGGCCATCAATTAGGCTTGCAGTGACTAACCGCGCTAAAAATCTGTATTTGCTTTCTCATATTGCATGTTGAACTAAATCTTCTATCCGTGTGAAGCTAATTGGCAGCTATGGTTATCTATTACACTGTACATAATTTATTTGATAGAATGCCGACAGAACATTGTCAGTGCTTCGCTGGATAATCATTGATCACTACCAGCTCCTTCTGTTGTGGCCTGCATTCTCAGAAGATAAACTAGGAAATTGGTAGAGCAGATACATGTAAAATGTGATTTTCTGAAGCATAATGCCTGGTGTCTTTGGAAGTTAAAGATCCAGCTAGCCATCAACAAAAAATGAACATAATTTGTAAAGCAATTTGGCCATGTGCATGATGAACCTGGATTTTAGGAAGTGCCGTCTGTACAACCAATGCTGATTATCCTATTCTGACACATTTTGCGGCCATTTTATGCTTATTGACATGGATTGGTTTTTATAATGGTAATTTTGGTTTCAGACGTAAATCTCTTTTTAATAAATTTTAAGTAAATGCTGATCAAAACTTCTATTTGTTTCTCTTGTAAAAAGGTTGGCCCCACATTGTTAACGCTGAGCTTTGAACCCAACACTAGCTCAACGCCCTAACCATTGCGCCAACAGCACGTGTGTTCACTTGTATGCAATATATATTGTTTATCAGGCTTATATTGGTTTAATTTAATGTTTACCTTGAATGACTTTTAATTTTCCCAGAGAGCCAACTTGTCTGACTTTGATCGTTTCAAATTGATGAAGGCCAAACAATCTGTAAGTTTGTTTGTTTTTGTTTTTTTTAACTGTAATATTATGTACTTTTTTGTCACATGATAAATCTTGATGTGTTTTTTTTTTTTTTTTTTTTTCACGTCAAAGAAACTGCAGACCTGCCTGTTTGTATCAATTTGAGCAGTGTGCGACAATTTTCATCGGCTTTCCAGAAACCTAATTATTCAGCTCTTCTATTGCTAATTATTTTTTTTTGCGGTGCAGCAGCCTCTGTTCGTCGCTTATCAAGCCATCCAAGACTAGCCCATTTTCCCATTCACAATATAGCCAACATTAAACGTTAATCCAATTCAAGTCAACGTGTTGCATTTTGTGGTATGCTGTAAAGATCCCGCATTCCTTAAGAAGAGTACTGATAGTAGCACACTTTCTACCAGAGCTGTCAGGCAACTCGTTTGCTTTGGTGTATTTTTGCTGATAGTTTTTTTTAATATATAAAGAAGAAAACGACCTTCCATGCAGTGTATTTGACATACAGCTATGGTTTTTACTCATCACACGGCCATAATTTAGAGAAGAATAAAGTCAATTCAATTCAATGTTTATTCAGTCAATATATATATTAAGAACATACATATCGAAAATTATTTTGTCAAGCACAGGCTTTGCAAGATGAATACATATAAACAGTTATACAAATATACATGCAGCAACACAATTAGCAAAAAGTTTTACTTAAACATAGTTGTATCTAAGTAGTACACATTGATTAAAGAAAAAAAAAATTAAATAAATAAATAAAATTAAAAATTAAGAACTTAGCATACATTCCTTATCAATATGGACAACTGATTGCGCATTGCATAAAAAGTTTCAATAATGTGATTAACTAAAGCACATGTAATAATGATGGTAAAATGCACTATAAATGTATTGAGTTCTGTTTTAAATTACTCTAAATTATTAACAAAGGCATAGAATGTAAATGTACACCTTCTAGTAACACATGTAGCGTGATTAACACCAATCCTCCAACAAGTAGAGTAAAAATGCGGTTGTACCTATTTTTCCTGAAAAATACTTTTTTGCTAATATAGTATATGTACCTAATTGGGCCAAGTAGGCAAGCCTGACTGTGGTAACTTAAAGTTACTTAATAATAGTACATGTAAATTTTTATCCAAAATTCAAGTGCAAAGTGCCCTGTCTTAGTCTCATATTCATACTAAATATAATGCATTGAACTAGACAAGTCTGTTTGTTATACCTGTCAAAAGTTTTTTTTTGTATGTGGTGCAGGTAAATTATGTGCTATTTTGGATAATTCAAGTTGTGATCAGTGAAAGGAGAATAACGTGGAGAATTATTTTTACATGTTTCTTTTTTTTCTTTTCCAGCGCAACCGTCTTATCAATATTGAATTTGGAAAATTGAGGAAAGCAGCCCGCAAACAGCCAGCTAAGCCCAAGAGAATGAGGAAGAGAAAGTAAATTTAACAGACTCCAATGATAATTTTTATTGCTGCATTAAATTATCTGGTAAAACTACCTTTGTTGTTTTTTTTTATTTTGAGGGCTTTGAACGTGTTAGTGTGTGTGAGATGAAAGTTTTCCTAGCACATTTTTTTTTCACCATTTACAGTAGGATTTTTCCATTGATATCATTAAGAGGCCTGTTGGTACTGACAAAGTGGTGAGATACCTCAATTTGTTCTTTAGCATTAATCATGATAACCTTTTACTTAGATCGTGTTAATACGTTACTGTTGAACTGCACTGCTGCAAATGATTTAGAAGAGGCAGAAACAGAAGACTAATATGAAGGAGATATACATCTTTTTAAAAAGTTTTATTTTTGGTTAATGCTTGGCAGTGGAAAAAAGTAGAGTCAAATCGATTTGGATCAGTCAAAAAGTTATGCAGGTACTGGTAGCCTATATCATGTACTACTAAGAGTACTATTACTTTTAGTTCTCAGGTTTTAACGTCTCCTAGTCCTAGTTTTCCTTGAGGAATCCTATACGGCGACAAGCTGCACTGACACTAGTGACAGAAAACTAATAGTAATACATGTAATCCTAGCCTAAGTGAAAGCGAGGGATGATTGTCGATGCTAGTCTGTTACACAAGTTGAACAACGCAAACAAAAGAATTGGCTATGTTTGTAGGGACATGGGCTAGGTGGGACTGCGGGGCCCTGTGTATTGTAATTGTATCGTTCATTTCGTTACGATCCTTGATCTCGAAACATGCATTCATGATTCACTCCTAATTTCCACAAGCTATAGTTCAATACAATACAGAAGCCGAATTTTACGGCATTAATTCCTTATTTCTACCAGCTAAACAATACAGTACGCACATTTTACACATGACTGAAGAAGAAGATGGCTTTCGATTGAAAAGAAGGCTGAAATAATCAACGAAGTTGACAGGAAGAAAAAAAAAAGCCCAAATTTGCAGAGACTTGAGATTTCATCTGGTACCTTGTACACCTTCTTGAGAGATAAAGAACCGATCCTGTCAGCTATCAACAAAGGACAATTCAAACCAGACCCTTTTTATCAAAAGTGAAAAGTGTATTTAAAAAAACGAAAAACGCACATTTTTTTTTTTTTAATTGAACCACACAACCAATAGTTGGATTACCAAGCTTTGGCTATTTGGCCAGTTACCGGAGGAATAGCATAATTATGGGACCATTCCTAAATGACGTCAGCTTTTTTGCTTTTATGGCTTTAAAAAGCACTTGTATTTCTCGATATTTCCGGGCTTACTCATATTATAATGGACAAATGCCTGTACCACTACCAGTACACATAATAAAAAACCAGTAAGTGTCAGCCATTTTTTTCCTTTTGAAGTGGCCTTTTTTTGTTTTAAAGAAAACAAAATTGGAATTAATTAAAGTAATATTAATAATCTCTGTAATTGTCTTTACTTTTATCTTTAATTGTAAAAGATGTACATGCACATATCCTTTTTTTTTTTAAGCTGACATGAACTTTTCCCATGACACCCTGTCACCCTGAGAGTCAGCTTTGTGTCAGCGAGTCATTAAGACCCGCCTCTCCCTTCTTGAGCTGACGTCATTTATTCATGGTCCCTATTGGCTCTTTATCCGGTAACCGGACAAATACTTTGAAATAGCCACTTCCAATATTATAACCACGCGCGAGAAATCAAACATGCGTTCAAAGGCTAACCTTGCACTAACAAATCAAACCATACATTTAAGTTACATGTACAAAAATATATACTTTGCGACCAAGTACGTTGAACATGAAGTGTACCTGTAGTTCTAACATCGAAATCACGCGAACCTTTCTGAGCAAGAGGCACAGCTTTTCGGGCACACCACTACACGCACTGATAAGTGAGTGCACACGCGAAGATGATTCCCACGTGTATTTTTCGATGTGTATTTATGTTTTTCTGTTCACACCTCTGATCACCAAATTTGCATGTGTATAAGAATCAAAAATACACAAGCGCCCAGAGTGTTCAGACCATGTAGTTTTTCCATTCTGATTTCGGGATGCACCAAACCAGTGAGTGTCCACATCATTCGCGTGTAATAAACTTATACGTGTATAATTTTCTCAGAGTGATTCCACATATGTAGCAGCTTCGTTCCGGATGTGATGTCGTTGCTACTTGAGCGGCAGTTGGACCGACATCTTGAATGATGTTAGATTCGAATTTGCGAATGAAAAAAAGTACATTTCTAAATAAAATAATAATCCGTTCAAACCTATACAATGTGTTAAGTTTGTTATATAAGCTTGCACTAATTGTTACAAAATATTTTTTTCAAATCAATCCCATCGAGTCTGATCGCCGCTTCTAGACCTAAATCAACAGTTATGAGCACAGCTTAAACTAGCGAAAATAATGACTAATAGTAATATAATAAATTAAAGAAATACTAGAATCTATCTATATCCTACTTTGTATAGGTATTTTATTTATAAACTAAATTAACTTTATTTTATAATATTACACGATCTGTATGCTTAGATTTAATGTAGCTGAAGCACCATTAAAATGAATGTGTTTTTTGTTTTTTTTGTTTTGGGGGGAGGGGGGTGTTATATAAATTATAATTATGGAGGTCACACACCTGGTCAGAGATGAATGTCCATTTTCAGCTAGATCTTGATCTAGCTTTTTCGCTTTTCATTTCTGTATTGATTTATAAAAAACAGAATCAAGTTTTCAAAAAGGGATGAAGAAGAGAGGGAGGAGGAGCAGGAGCACGGACATAAACAGCTAATACAGTAATAGCCTACTAGTACTATACATTTAAAGGATAGAGAGAGAGAGAGAGAGTATTGCCATTGCCGAAGTGTGAGTACAATGTACAGGTACCGGTGTTTTTCACCCACGCATGGATTAGCTTCAAGGAAGCCGTAATTATGGTTCAGAAAAAAAATTCACAAAAAACCCCGATAAATTATATTTTTGAAAAACGAACAAACACAAACAAATCTAGAAGCATAGAGCAAAAAATACGAAAATCAGGAATACATAGTTATTGGCTTTTAAGTTTTATATTATAATTTGGACCAATAAACTTTAAAAAAAAAATCACGCAGATTATTCAGAGCCTGATTGTTTTTCACCCACGAGTGGCGGTGAAGGTTAATACAATAATATTAATAGTGATTGGGAAAACTTGGCATAGTCTCTTTTGGTGGATGAAATTTTTTGTATGTTAGCATTTTTGGCATTCTTGCTTTCGATGTACTCCAGGTTTCTGATAATATGATGGATTCGAATGTTGACAAAGAGGTTCGTTACTCGTCACAAAAACTACGGGAACAATTTACTTTCTTTTTTGTGATAAGCTACTGCTACTACCTAGTTGTATCGCACTCCTAAATATCATTCAGACACGGAGGAGCTGATACACACACACAAAAATCTTACTGAATTTTTTTAGAAAACCATTAACTCGTTGTAGAGACATCTCAAACCCCCAACGGAATCGTCAACAAAATTTCATGAAGTTTCAACCACGACTTCAGGGGTGAAATAGAAAGTTGTGACCAGAATGGAAAGCTGCACCGTGGTGAAAATTTGGCACATCAGGATTTAGGAATATTGAAAAGTGTGGAGATAGTACAATAATGCTGTTTTACTGACACACATTGGGATCTGCAGCAACATGAAGCAGAGTAGAGAGATAGGATGTTTCCATGACCAACCTTTATCTACGGTCTTCTTCTGAGTTCTACTTCTAATTCTATGATCAGAATGATGCACTACATTGACATAGTGTGTTTCTGTATTTTTTAAAATCGCCTAATGTTGGTCATCTGTTCCTTCAAGTATTTTCTTTGTTTGAAATTAATCCAGTTTTTGTTGTTGTTGTTGTTGTTGTTGTTGTTGTTGTTGTTGTTGTTTTTATTGTTGATGTTTTTGGTGTAGCTGTTGTTATTGTTGTTGTTGTTGTTGTTGTTGTATTGTTGTTATTGCTGTTGTTGTTGCTATTGTTGTTATTGTTGTTTTTCTTCTTATTGTTGTTTTTGTTGTTATTGCTGTTGTCATCTTTCCCTCAGACAATCGTCCTGCTTAGGTCCGCGAGGCTGCCTAAAGTGCCACGGATGGAGCTTCTTCTACAGGGATTTATCGCGGCTCTAGTACAGCATGCAGGTCTGAGAGAATAATTTTCAGGCAATTAAAAACAAAAACATCAACACCAGAAACATGATTGAACGCCGAAAAGGGTTTATAATTAATTATCTATTCATACTCCGTTATAATTTCGGTACTGTGCTAAGGTGAAGAAGAATTGTCATTAAATTTGCACATCTTTTCAGGAGAGAAAAAAAAGTAAGGAAAATTTATTTAATTTGTTTTTGTTTTTACTCCATTGGGGATGACTTTATGTTATCGATTTTTTTGGAAGAACCAAAGCAGGCTCTTTGCTAGAGATCGGATTGATAATAAAGTTAAAAAATGAAGAATTATTATTTTATATCCACTCATGTTACCGTCTTTCAGCCCATTGGCTTTAAAAAGAGTGTAAACTTACGAAGTTGTTGAAGAGCCACACTTTGTTCAACGTTCTTATCATGTTTATATCTTGGCTGTGGTGATATTGAGAGGTAATAATATTACTTAAGTATTTTCTTAAATCTAATATTATCCGTCTTTTGATGACTGTATCGTTACTCTAACTTTAAAAAGGAACTTCCATAGGCGTAGATTGCACCAGCCAATTAAAGGTGTGTGGTGACCGTACGTCTACAAAATACAATTTTGCTAAATTCAAACAAAAGTTAAAACAGAAAAGATAGTGCTACGGGCTGCCAATTCGACAGAAAATAAATGCAGGCCTACTGTTTGTGTATAAACTTAAAAGCATGGCAAGCTTATGCCCAAAACGTCAGTATACGTGACACCTGCATAAAGGCACAAGACTTGCACAATTTATAGTTATCTCATCTCACCATTCTTGAAGATCTATGTTACTATTGTTAGATTTTATAATGTGAAAACGCCAATGCTTAGTGAACATTTAGATTCAGATAGATTTGAAATAATTTTTTTCCTTAACGAGAAATCTGAGACTAAATATACTACTTGTAGAGGCGTTCTAGTATTTAAAGTTTTGAATCGAGAGTCGGAAAACAATGGAGGGTGCCAAACACAGACCATCACAGATCAAATTAATTGTCTCAGCGTCGCTATGCACATGTTATCGGCCCGGGCATCGGAAGCTGTTTGTTATCCATCTGGCGACATCCTGTGTGTCTCGAGAAATGAAAAGCAACTAACAATAGATAGCTCTGCATAAATATTCTGTGTCTGGCTTGGATGGATGTATGACGCTTTCTGACTCCATCTGACCCCATCATCTTCCCCCTTCCCGTTCCCTTTCCCCACTTTTATTATTCCACACTCTCTACTTGAGTGCCTGTCTCGATACACGATACAACCAAAAGCATAGGGGCTATCACAAGAAGTTCTAGAACTCAGGCCATCGGACACGTCCTCATAACCCCTCCCAGCTTTCACACAGACCAGAGCCGGTATATGAAACAAAGATTTAGACAAAACTAGCAGTAGATGTGCTCATGAATCAACCAAGCTAGTGGTGGCATAAATTCACCGACCTTCCCACAAAGGGCAATGACCGGATCTATAAAAGGTCAATAGGTCTACAGTCACGTGTAATTATGGTGGAAAAAAAATGGGGAGTCATGTCACAGAGTTCTATCAATAGCAATAGATAGCTCAGTGACGTTACAGCACGATGGAACTTACTTGAATGTTACCGGGAAGAGGGCAAGGGGGTTACGAAGCCGTGCATCACGGGTATGCCGAAGCACGTGACTGATACCAGGATCAGGGCCAACGGTCAGCAGGGGACCGCTCTTCGCACATACACGCGAAGCAAGAGTTTGGCCATCGATCTAGGCCGAAGCGTGCCCAGTGGTTACGCGCATGGCTAACTTTACAAACATTAAAGAAACTAAGCTTATTTCATAAATCATTTTGTGACCTTGTTTTATTACTATCTGAGACTAAATATACCAATGATATTAAAAGGCAAGATAACCAACTCTGAGTATTGCTCTATGTAGGGTTAGCTTCATTTACGCAGTTACAGCCCTTAGAACAATTGTGTTTTTTTCCCCCACTGTTCTATACAGACAAAAACGAAATAAATTAGCAAAACAAACTATCTAGCGTAAAGAAAACAGTCAAATACGTTTTTTTTATCACTTTATACGTGTGTAATAATTTATTGTCATGTAATTCACAATGAACACATTTCTTTATAAAAATGAATATGTCAAAAATGTCAATTACAATGTATTAAAAAGCAAAATACTGTTAAATGCATTTGAAAATTAATAACTAACATCAGCAATATAATTAACAAAATAGTTATAAATAAAATTATTATTACTGTTGTTTATATGACTATTATCTGTTATTTTTAATATCTTATTTCTATTACGGTACTTTATTTGTTATTCACCATTAGTGTTATACATGTATTATTATTCATAATAATTATCAATACCATTACATAAAATGCATTTAAAATAGTTATATATGATTCATTAGCTTTTATTAAAATACAAGTTTAAAACTTGATTGTGGTTACTTCAAAGACAACCCAGTAACAATACACAGATACCAGTCTGAACTAAAACCACTCCAATAGACTAGACTTCAGGGCTAGACCTAGATCTAAATTAGATTCTAGACTGGGTCTAATATATTACTAGTAGCCTTCTACCACTAGACGTCTAAACTTATAAATACAAAGGAATAATCATATCTTCACTATTTACTTTTTCAAACTAAATGATTTGTACACGGTACTTACCTTGCTTCATATTTAGTTGGAAATGAGTGATAGCTAAGCTCCACAAAATGATGATCCAGGTTGTTTTATTTCTTCCAGTCATCTTAGGTTTAAAAAAGAACAAGACTAACTATGAAAGTGTGAAAGACTTTAAAAACCCTATAAACTACACCAAACTCCAATTTAAATAAGAAAAGGTGCCGCCTTTTTACTGAACTATTTAGTGTTATAAATAGAAATCCATGTGTGTTGCAGCATCTACTAGCTGTGCGAGTGACGTCAGATTGCTATTTAATCAAGGGATGATACTTATGAAAATATTTGACCATATACATTTATGAGTTGTCTCCCCCCCCCTTTCTAGTTGTTGATTATGGTATATATATATGTACGTAGAGTAAATATTTATTTTTTCATGTGCTTTGTTGTAACAGCACTCTGGTATAACGGCACTTTAAAGAAGTCACGTTTGTGTCGTTATATCAGAGTTTGACTATTCAACTTGTTGAATTTAAGCAGAAATAAAATCAATGCAAATTAAGAGGACAATGCGTTTATTTCGTAGCAAGTTTTGGTTATTACAATAATATATATTTTTGTCTTATGACGCATGTCTAAACAATAACACTGTCGGAATTTGTCGTTATCTGTCGCAGCATAGGTCTGGAGACTGGCACCATGGCTAGCTGGGCCGCAGACGACATACATAAGTTCACAGTGCAGAGGATAGGCAGGGTCCCTGTGATAAAGGGCGATTTTCAAAGTCTCCCTAAGCAAGTTAAAAACTTCATTACACACTGCGTGAGTATAAGACAATCATATAGGTGTGTTAGGACATAGCTCAGCGGAGAATAAACAAATGAGCAAGCAAACACATTGACTGCATTAAAAAAAGGTTTATTAATTAGAATAGAATGATATTAAAGTGCATTTTAAATACGAAAAATACTTCTACTATAACATCTATTACAAATACAACATAAACGTTAACGTACCTATATGTGCTCTGTTGTAACGGCACTCTGGTATAACGGCACTTTAAAGAAGTCCCGTTTGTGTCGTTATATCAGAGTTTGACTATTCAACTTGTTGAATTTAAGCAGAAATAAAATCAATGCAAATTAAGAGGACAATGCGTTTATTTCGTAGCAAGTTTTGGTTATTAGTATTACAATAATATATATTTTTGTCTTATGACGCATGTCTAAACAATAACACTGTCGGAATTTGTCGTTATCTGTCGCAGCATAGGTCTGGAGACTGGCACCATGGCTAGCTGGGCCGCAGACGACATACATAAGTTCACAGTGCAGAGGATAGGCAGGGTCCCTGTGATAAAGGGCGATTTTCAAAGTCTCCCAAAGCAAGTTAAAAACTTCATTACACACTGCGTGAGTATAAGACAATCATATAGGTGTAGGTATAGTATCAAGAGTCATAGAAGTGTTATAGGGTCGTGAGTATCAAGAATCATATAGGTGTAGATATAGGGTTGTGAGTATCAAGAAGCATATAGGTATTATAGGGTCGTGAGTATCACGAATCATATAGGTGTAAAAGGGTCATGAGTATCAAGAATCACATAGGTGTAATAGGGTCGTGAGTATCAAGAATCATATAGGTGTTATAGGGTTGTGAGTATAAAGAATCATATAGGCGTAGATATAGGGTCGTGAGTATCAAGAATCATATAGGTGTAATAGGGTTGTGAGTATCAAGAATCATATAGGTGTAGATATAGGGTCGTGAGTATCAAGAATCATAATAGATGTAGATATAGGGTCGTGAGTATCAAGAATCATAATAGATGTAGATATAGGGTCGTGAGTATCAAGAATCATAATAGATGTAGATATAGGGTCGTGAGTATCAAAAATCATAATAGATGTAGATATAGGGTTGTGAGTATCAAGAATCATAATAGATGTAGATATAAGGTCGTGAGTATCAAGAATCAGGTGTAGATATAGGGTCGTAAGTATCAAGAATTATATAGGTGTAGATATAGAGTCGTAAGTATCAAGAATTATATAGGTGTAATTGGGTCGTAAGTATCAAGAATTATATAGGTGTAGATATAGAGTCGTAAGTATCAAGAATTATATAGGTGTAGATATAGAGTCGAGAGTATCAAGAATCATATAGGTGTAGATATAGGGTCGTGAGTACCAAGAAGCATATAGGTGTAGATATAGGGTCGTGAGTATCAAGAATCATTATAGGTGTAGATATAGGGTCGTGAGTATCAAGAAGCATATATGTGTAGATATAGGGTCCTGAGTATCAAGAATCATTATAGGTGTAGATATAGGGTTGTGAGTATCAAGAATCATATAGGTGTAATCGGATCGTAAGTATCAAGAACCATATTGGTGTAATCGGGTCGTAAGTATCAAGAATCATATAGGTGTAATCGGGTCGTAAGTATCAAGAATCATATAGGTGTAATCAGGTCATGGGTATCAAGAATCACACACGTGTGCTAATAGGATCGTGAGTATCTACTTGCTGTAAACCTTCTTATTTCCATAACTTACTACAGAACTCGTCGTAACTTTATTTCCATTTTACGGCTTTGCTTACGGCCCATAGGCATTAATTTCATACATGCTTCCATTAACATAAGTACACTGATTGGACACTTTCTATTATTCTTCCTCATCGTCAGAATTAATCGAGGCTAATTAGTAAGGGACCTACACCGTGAAACAACCATCCATTACATGCCAGGTATACATTACTTCACAATGAGCTTCAAATAAAATTACAAGTCATGTACATTTACTTTCATGATAACCGATATTTGGTGTTTTAGACAACATTTTAAAGAGAATATTATTCGAAAAGCTGTTCACGAATCGTTGAAGATTAAGGGGGCGCGGTGGTCCATGGGTAGAACACGCAAAAGGTCCCGAGTTTGAATCCTGGCCGTTGCGTTCCCTACTGGTTGGGTCGGTGTCAGTATAATGTGACCGGCTGAGACAGGAGTCATGGTATCCCCGCCCTGTCTCGTGTGTGGCAGCACATAAATTGTCAGACGTCCGTCTTGGGGCCCGTCCACAATATAGCCTATATAGTGCTGATGTTGAACGTTAAACCAACCCATTAACAACATTGAAGATTAAAATAATTCTTTCTCGCTATAACTGTGATATCGTATCGCATCTTAACCGACCATCTTTGGTTAGTGCTTAATTTTAGATTAACAGACTTTGATTAATATCTCTCACCCACACCAGGTCCACCTGATGGCCCCTCGGGGTATCTACTTGGCTGACGGTTCCAAGAAGGAAGCAGACGAGTTCATCCAAAAGCTCGTCGAGAAAGGGACTCTTACAAAACTGACAGCTTATAAGGAAAAGTGAGTTGAAATACAATGTAGTTTTTCTTTCTTGTATTGGCACTTTCTTTTTGAACATACTCCCCAAACTACAAAATACATCTATTGATTTTAACTGGTTTTTTTTTAATAAATATTTTTTTTTAATGGAGAAAAAAGGGGGGGGGGGGGGACATTTTATTTTTTGTTTTCCCTTTTTTGGACGTGTTTGTATCTTTTCCATCAGCTACCTGTGTCGCACGGACCCCAATGATACGGCGCGTGTGGAATCCAAGACATTCACCGTCACGATGAACCAGTACGACGCCGTTCCTCATGTGAAGAAGGGGGTCAAGGGAATACTCGGCCACTGGATGAGCTATGAGGAGGCAGCCGCCGCCATGAACCAGCGGTTCCCAAACTGCATGACAGGTTCGTGCCTTCCAAACTGCATGACAGGTTCGTGTCTTCCAAACTGCATGACAGGTTCGTGTCTTCCAAACTGCATGACAGGTTCGTGTCTTCCAAACTGCATGACAGGTTCGTGTCTTCCAAACTGCATGACAGGTTCGTGTCTTCCAAACTGCATG
>RQTK01000123.1:695224-745602 GCA_003991915.1 Elysia chlorotica | reverse complement strand
CAATCCAGGGGGCACCGAAGGTTAAAGGACGAATAATTATGCCATGCACTGGTAAAAGCAAGACACGAATCTGTCATGCTTTTTTATAAAAAACGAATCTGTGAAGCAGTTTAGAAGACACAAACTTGTGAGGTAGTTGCTAGAGCAAGACGCGAACCTGTCATGCAGTTGTTAAAGCAAGACACAAACTTGTCATGTAGTTTGGAAGACACTAAAAGACCAAGCAGTTTGGAAGACAAGAATATGTCATGCAGTTTGGAAGACCTAAAAGACCAAGCAGTTTGCCCATCCACAATATATTTTCGTAAACTACGTCCCTTTTTCTTACCTGCTATCGTAATAGATCTAGGCCCGTGTGCAACTCGCTCGTGTTAATAACTTACGTACGCTAAGTTTTGGTGGACTTACGTTAAGTTAAGCTGCGCGTATGCAAGTGAGTCGCACCACTTATATATGGTCTTTCTTGATACGTATCATATATAAAATAAGGGAAGAGACAGAGAGACAGAGAGACAGAGAGACAGATAGGAGGAGTTGAGTTGAGTTGGTTTAACGTCCAACATCATCACTATATAGGCTATATTGTGGACGGGCCCCAAGACTGACGTCTGACAATTTTATGTGCTGCCACACACGAGACAGGGCGGGGATACCATGACTCCTGTCTCAGCCGGTCATATTATACTGACACTGACCAAACCAGTAGGGAACGCAACCGCCAGGATTCGAACTCGGGACCATTTACGTCGGAAGCCAATATTCTACCCCTGGACCACCGCGCCCCCCTGAGATAGAGAGATAGAGAGACAGAGAGAGACAAAGAAACAGAGACAGAGGCAGAGAGGGCATAGAGGAGTGAGAGAGAGAGAGAGAGAGAGAGAGAGAGAGAGAGGAGAGAGAGAGAGAGAGAGAGAGAGAGAGAGAGAGAGAGAGAGAGAGAGAGAGAGAGAGAGAGAGAGAGAGAGAGAGAGAGAGAGGTGTTTTCTCCCATTAAGACCGATGTTGCACGCCCTGTCTCGCCGTATGTAGGTCGCATGATGTACGTGATACCGTTCTCCATGGGTCCCGTGGATTCCCCGTTCAGCAAGATCGGGATCCAGGTGACAGACTCGGCCTACGTGCTGCTCTCCATGCGCGTGATGACCCGCGTCTCCCTCCAGCTGTTCGAGCTGCTACACGAGAGATCCTTCGTCAAGTGCATCCATTCTGTGGGCTGCCCTAGACCTGTCCACGGTACGAGCTTGGTCTATTACATCATTTTAAGAGTTTTACTGATAATTTTTCACACAGTGAAGGAAACGAATACAATAATTTCCTTTTTATTATTACATGAAATGTTAGAGATGATAATTATAGAGAGCCATTTCCAACAAAATCAGCCCTTTTACACATCAAAATCTCATTAAAAACGGGAAACTGACATATGCCTAAAAAATAATAATATTCTTACACTAAAAATGGCATGCCGCGTCCCCCTGTGCTGAGCTTTCGTATTGCATCATGAAATCTCCCTACCCGTCCACTCTTTAGTGGTATGTTGTCCAGCAACTTCTGCTTGGTCTTCCTCTGCCTCTCGTCCCCTCTGCTCTACTCTCGATTATACATGTATCTTCACATAGTAACTCACGGCGATTCAAATAGTCAAAACATTGCAGCTTTCTTGTCTCCACCGAATGCAGGGAGAATTAAGAACCACTGGCCGTGTAACCCGGAGCAGGTGATCGTTGCACATTATCCCGAGCAGCGATTGATCCAGTCGTTCGGCAGCGGATATGGCGGAAACTCCCTGCTGGGCAAGAAATGCTTCGCTCTGCGCATCGCCGGCGCCATGGCCAAGGATGAGGGCTGGATGGCGGAACACATGCTGGTCAGAGGCTTCAGTTCCTTTTTGGTTCCTTAACGTCTGGCGTCACGAAGTTCTATTGTGAACGGGTCCCAAGACTAAAGGCAGACAATTGTATGTTGTCACGCACGCGGTACAGCGATAGAGCTAGGATATCACGACTTCTGACTCAGCCGATCATAGTTTAGTTTGTACGGACACCGACTCAACCAGTCGGGGGCGATAGTTAGCAAATATCTGATCATAGGAGCAAAACAAGTACATCGCGAAGAGAATCCAGTCGCTCTACCTCCTTAGCCAACGCCTTTCCCAGGCTCGAGAGAATCGTGCCAATGACAATGTGCAAGTGCCATCCTGCAGAGTTATACTCACGCGCACAGACAGTATCTCCATAAACTTCTTTGCCGTCAATCAGACTATCTAACCAGAGATCGATGAGGGTGGTTTACATGAAAAAAAACCATCAATATTTTACTGGACAGTGTTATATGCTGCAAGGATCTTGGAGTGCCAAAGCTCCAAGCGAAGCATTAGAAACTGGGCCTGTTTTATCTATTATCTTATCATAAGAGCCTACAGAAATAATGAACCCTGTTTAAAAGTTAAATAGAAAAATGTAAAGCATTTTTATCAACAGTACTGTTTCTTGCATACATTTTATCGGGGTTTCTTGTTTTTTTACTGGTCGCTTATTTAAGAATATGACTATCCCCGGTCCCTGTCTGCATCTTGTGTCGCTCCAAGGGGACGCTATTATTTTGCAAAAGCTTTTTCTTTCCTTTTGTTGTTGCATCATGTACTACGTAAAGCGAACACCACAATGCACCTTGTATTCACATCAACTACTCTTGTTATATTCGAAGATCATGAGCGTGACGACGCCTCAAAAGAAAGAATTTTTCATCGTAGCCGCGTTCCCCAGCGCCTGTGGCAAGACGAACATGGCGATGCTAAACCCGACCCTGCCTGGATACAAAGTGCAATGTATCGGTGAGCTTTTACTCGATACTCGGAGAGCTTCATAAAATATGCCTAACAGCGGTTTACAATAATAAAACAAAACAACAACAACAACAACAACATAGATGTGATACGCCAACCGACTGCTATAACGCCAATACTCTGTTACATGTAATAGAAATTGATCTTAAATCAATCGACTCTATAATATATGTAGGTTGTAATGCTTTTAACAAACAAATAAGAGTTAAATACATGTAGTGTTAAAAAGACCTGTTCCTATCGCTACAACTGTATAAGGATTGTAGGGCCAAAGTCCGTCCAGCTGCTTGAGACGTGTATTACTCCGCTGCAGGGGACGACATCGCGTGGATGCGCTTTGACCACGATGGCAAGCTTCTGGCCATCAATCCGGAGAACGGATTCTTTGGCGTGGCGCCAGGCACCAACACCAAGACTAACCCCATCGCCATGCGCTGCTTCCAAGAAAACAGCATCTTCACCAATGTGGCGGAGACATCAGAAGGGAAATATTACTGGGAGGGGTTGGAAGATGAGACGCCCGAGGTAGGAACAATTTTTTCAAGTAATTTTTAGAGAAGAAATATTCTGTAGAAAAGTGAAAACACAATTATGTATCAATAACACCATCAATACGGATTATTCAAACTTATGGTTATCACATCTAGTCAGACATGTCGACTTTGTTTCACAATGCAAAGCACAATTTGCACGGTAAAGCTAGGTTTACGGTAAAGCTAGGTTTAGAGCCAAATTATTTTCTTTTTTAAGTTGTACGGAAGTTCAGAGATAACTATATTTTCCAAAGAGCCATTAAAAAATTATTACAGTCATGTTGTTACAGTATTAAGCTCGAAAAAAATAAGTTAAAAGATGTTTCTATCCTGCCGCCCAGGTTGAAAAGTGGCGTCCAATAGATATTGCAATGGTAGAGTATTGATTGTACATGTACAAATAATCATACTGTCAGACTGTCCCCGTCTTAAATACGTTTGCTTTGAAAAATCTTCATTCACCACGACCACCAAAAAAATCGATAGAATGAACAACACAAACACAAACATTAACAATAACAAAACAAACAAAAGAGCCATGAGGGAAACAAAAATGTTTACTTAAGCAAGAACCGACACGGCAGCCTAGATGTAAAGCAACTTGTGCATTCTCCGATTTGTCCAGAACGTGGAGATCAGGAACTGGCTGGGTCACGTGTGGAAGCGCGGTCAGTCGAAAAGCCGCGCGTCGCACCCAAACTCTCGCTTCACGGCGCCCGCCAAACAGTGCCCCATCATGCACCCGCGCTGGGACTGCCCCAAAGGCGTGCCCATCTCGGCCATTCTGTTCGGCGGCCGCCGCCCCAAAGGTCGGTTCTATACAGCTTAATTGTGCATCGTCGCAGAGTTGGCCACATTTCATCCACACTCTTCATTTCACTCTTGCGATTCATGGGACATTAACGCATAACATAATCAAGCCCTTGGGCATGGGGTTTTCTCATCGCTCAATGGCTTCGTAAGTCTAGGCTAGAGCTTTGATTGTAGGACCGTGTAGAATCCCATATAGAATCCCATGTAGGATCCCGTATAGAATCCGTGTAGAATCCCGTGTAGAATCCCGTGTAGAATCCCGTGTAGAATCCCGTGTAGAATCCCGTGTAGAATCTCGTGTAGAATCTCGTGTAGAATCTCGTGTAGGATATCGTGTAGAATCCCATGTTGGATCCCATATAGAATCCCGTGTAGGATCCCGTAAAGAATCCGTGTAGAATCCCGTGTAGAATCCCGTGTAGAATCTCGTGTAGGATATCGTGTAGAATCCCATGTTGGATCCCATATAGAATCCCGTGTAGAATCCCGTAAAGAATCCATGTAGAATCCGTGTAGAATGCCAGTGTAGAATCCTATGTAAAATCGCATGTATCCCGTGTAGAATCCCGTGAAGTATACCGTGTAGAATCCTATGTAGAATCCCCCGACTGTGGGGAGACCAATGCGTCTGGCAACCCGTTCACGCTGTTAACTGATCAGCATGTGCCATGAAATCCATGGAAACTGTCTATAACATTTTGATTTGTTATCAGAACGGAGTACCTGTGTGGCAATGGTCAACAATATAATATATAATGGACGGGTACCAAGGCTAAAGTCTGACATTTGTACGCGCTGCTGCTCAGAGACAGTGTGGGGATACCATGACTCCTGTCTCATCCGTTCACATTATGCAGACACTGATCCAGCAGGTAAGGGACGAAATAGGACAAATGTGTTTTTGACCACCCCATCGGCGTTATAGATTAATCTAATCTTATCTTTACCTTACCCCCCCCCCCCCCCCCCCCAGGTGTGCCCCTTGTGCTGGAGGCCCGCAGCTGGAGCCACGGGGTGATGCTGGGCGCCTGTGTCAAGTCAGAGACCACGGCGGCCGCAGAGTTTAAAGGTACGTGCCGTAAACTTCAATGCAGTTTTCGCGCCTCACGTGACAATAACGGATGACCTATTCACGCGCTTGGGCATGGGGTTTCCTGATCGGTCATGGGCTCCGAAAGTCTAGGTTAGAGCTATGATTGCCTTTCATTGGAGGCCTACTGGGAACAACGCGACGGTATAACTATGCGCTGCTCTGACTGGGATGGATGTATGAGTTGGTATAGTCGCTCCCTAAAATAACATCTATCCTACTCGCGCACTTTACGTAGGCCTACTCTAATGATTGTAATGCTGGTCTACTACAACCGCTCACAGGGAAGGCGATCATGCACGACCCGATGGCAATGAGGCCCTTCCTGGGCTACAACTTTGGCCAATATCTGCAACACTGGCTGAGCTTGGAGCAACCCGGCCGTCAGGTACATGTACAAACTGACTCAGCCGCTGCTTAAGTCTTTTCTCTTGCGTACTTTCTTATTATAGATGTAGCAGATACTGAGCAGCAGCAGCAGTAGTAGTAGTAATAGTAGTAGTAGCAGCAGCAGCAGCAGCAGTAGTAGTAGTAGTAGTAGTAGTAGTAGTAGTAGTAGTAGTAGTAGTAGTAGTAGTAGTAGTAGTAGTAGTAGTAGTAGTAGTAGTAGTAGTAGTAGTAGTAGTAGTAGTAGTAGTAGTAGTAGTGAGTAGTTAGTAGTAGTAGGAAGTAGGTAGTAGTTACCAGTGGTAGTGATAACGGGAGCCGTTGTAGTATCAGCAATAAGTGTTGAAGAAAAAAATCAGTTTTACTCTAGAAAGATGAACTTTCTTCAAAGTTTCTTGTTTAAATGATATTTTCAGATGCCCAAGATCTTCCACGTGAACTGGTTCCGGCGGGGCGATGATGGCAAGTTTCTGTGGCCTGGCTTTGGTGAAAACATTCGCGTTGTAGACTGGATCCTCAGGAGGTGTGAAAACGATGACTCTATCGTTATGGAGTCCCCCGTTGGTTTCTTGCCCCGACCAGGTCAGATTGTTCGATTTTAAGATACGGAAGAGAGAGAGAGAGAGAGAGAGAGAGAGAGAGAGAGAAGAGAGAGAGAGAGGATGAGAGAAGAGAGAGAGAGAGAGAGAGAGAGAGAGAGAGAGAGAGAGAGAGAGAGAGAGAGAGAGAGAGAGAGGAGAGAGAGAGAGAGAGAGGAGAGAGAGAGAAGTTAAATATTTAGAACTAGAGCGGATTACTCTGGTGACCGAGTTGTTTGTTCTGGCTCAGCACTGTTTGAAGGCCTCCTCTTGATTCTTCAGAAGTTTGAGGATGACTGGCGGAGTGTCGACGCCAACCTGGAGACAGGAGAAAGCATTCATTCAACCAATGGAAAGTAAATTATTGTGGAATTAAGCAGCTAATGAGCTTTTTTTTAATATTTTTTTTTTTTTGAGAAAGGGAAATTTATAACATTTCCTTAGCTTTTAATAAGATGGATGTATAAAAAGAGGAAGTTGGATTAATATCCTCATTCGTAAAAACAAAATTAAGCTACATGTATATAATTCACCTGCTCCTCTAAAAACTTTCTATTCTGCTTGATGTCATCCAGCCAATACTGCTTGGGCAGGCTGAATAATTCCGCCTCGTTGATGGGTGGAAGACCATCCATATTTAAGGTACCTGTGGAAACAAATTTTTAATTACTTTGACAGCTGTGCCGTTATAATTTGAATCACCACAAATACTTCCTGTATGACAGTTACTTATACCATTACGAAAATGACTACACAAAAGAATGATGATGATGAAAGAATTTTGAACATGTTCTTTGCCTATACTGATATATCTTTTTTCAGATCAAGTTTCTGGTATACACTTGTAACAATAATAAAAGACTTACATCTATTGTCTCAGCGTAAAATATTATTCCAGAAGAGCAAGCAGCTTTTAGAAAAGGCTACTCTACCATCGACTACATATTTAACCTCTATGCCATGATAATGGAACCGTTTGCGAAAGATAGAAAACTGTATGTCGCATTCATTGATTACAGTAAATGCTATGATGCTATCAATAGAAAATCATTTTTAAACATTTTGCATCGAAACGGTCTCATGGGAGAATTACAAAACGCCATTAAAGGAATACACGATCAAGTTTCATCAGCAGTAAGAAATAACGTTGATCTATCAGATTATTTTGATTGCCATGTTGGCGTTAGACAAGGATGTCTCCACTACTGTTCTGTAATATTTATCACATAATTGTCACACAGCTTGCTCTTCTGGAATAATATTTTACGCTGAGACAATAGATGTAAGTCTTTTATTATTGTTACAAGTGTATACCAGAAACTTGATCTGAAAAAAGATATATCAGTATAGGCAAAGAACATGTTCAAAATTCTTTCATCATCATTATCATCATTCTTTTGTGTAGTCATGTTCGTAATGGTAAAAGTAACTGCCATACAGGAAGTATTTGTGGTGATTCAAATTATAACGGCACAGCTGTCAAAGTAATTAAAAATTTGTTTCCACAGGTACCTTAAATATGGATGGTCTTCCACCCATCAACGAGGCGGAATTATTCAGCCTGCCCAAGCAGTATTGGCTGGATGACATCAAGCAGAATAGAAAGTTCTTAGAGGAGCAGGTGAATTATATACATGTAGCTTAATTTTGTTTTTACGAATGAGGATATTAATCCAACTTCCTCTTTTTATATATCCATCAAGGAAATGTTATAAATTTCCCTTTCTCAAAAAAAAAAAAAATTAAGAAAAAGCTCATTAGCTGCTTAATTCCACAATAATTTACTTTCCATTGGTTGAATGAATGCTTTCTCCTGTCTCCAGGTTGGCGTCGACACTCCGCCAGTCATCCTCAAACTTCTGAAGAATCAAGAGGAGGCCTTCAAACAGTGCTGAGCCAGAACAAACAACTCGGTCACCAGAGTAATCCGCTCTAGTTCTAAATATTTAACTTTACATTAATATGTGTTCACTGCAACTCTGTTCTAGATAACGAACTACAGCGTCCTAAAATTATGTGGATGTATAAGCATTTTATTTTATTGAGGCTTGTATTGTTGCATTCATAGCTAAGATGCACCTGGTACAACACATACCTTTTTTAATATAAAAATAAAATTCAATGGTGTTCGTCTATTGTTTCTTACAACGTTATGTGTGTTTTGAAGCATACCTGCAGAAAAACTTAGATATAATGTAAGAATGTCCTTGAAATAATAGGCATCTTTTTTGTGCTGTAAACTTTTGCCAGTTAAGCAGAGGTAAGATGTCCAAAATAGATGAAAATACGAACAAAATCATATTGAGTAAATTCCTTTATTATATAATTATAGTGCTGTAGTTGCATAATAATAGAAACAGATACTGATAAATGCGTGTCTCACAAAAACAATGCCATTACATGTAACAATATCTGAGCAACCCTATAATTTGTTTAGTAGGTGCAAGCAATCAAGGTAGCAAAACGACATGGCCTAATTGCTATTTCCGTACGTCTCAATCTAAAAACATCATGGTAATATCTAAGTGAAGTAGGTGAACAAGCTTAATGTGATCAATAATATCTTTGACTCCTGTGCTTTGCAATAAAACACAATTATGCAAGTCTTGTGTTGTATCCAGAATGAGTCCTATTAAAAAATATCATTCACAATACATGTACCAACTAGCAGGTAAATTTAATTCAGTATTAAAATCCAAAAGAAAAAAAAGCAACAACTGAAAAGTTTGCAGTTGAATAAATATTGCATAATGCAAAATGTTACGCACTTATAACATATGAAACAAAAAAAATTCTAATTTAGTAGTTGAAGTCTGAAACAGTTAAAAATGATATAAAACATAGAAGTAGAACCCAAATTAAAGTTTACTGTGTTTTTATGTGTGTATGCATAAATAATGTCCTTTAAACATTGGTAACACTCCAAAAAGATTAAAATAGTCAGAAAGACTATAAGTATAACTGAACAGTCTTGAAATTCTCATATATTACAAGGCACCGGAGAAAAGGGAAGATGAGGAGCAACAGTGTGCAGTACTAATAAACAGCAACTCATTCACAGCTAAATAGCCTCATCTCGTTTGGTTTGCAGTAAATAAGTATATGCTATTAATAAACAATGCATTGTAAAGATGGATGACTTGGTCTAAATTGTGCAGCTTCTACATCGAAGACTAAAATAACTGAAGTGTGCTTTAATTTAAAAAATTATATATGGTTCTTGAAACACACAAAAAATTTTGTTCAGAATAACTGTTTTAAAATTAAATTAGTTTAAAATATGTACTGTAGATCTTCATAAGACGGTAATATTAAAAAAAAAAACAACAGGTCAGCAGATTTACTTATCAAGCCTATAGTATGATTGTATTAATCTGATATTATATTAACATGAACACTTGCCACAGAACTGGCATAGCTAAAAATTAAAAATTGTTTGCTTTTTTTCTTATACATAGGCACATTGAAAAAAGCAGAAAATAGATAACTTTAGATTTTATAACGTTAAGCAATAAAAAAGTACCAGGTACGTATAAAACATGCATACAATAAACTGGTTCTTTATTTGACATAACATAAATTGTACATCTCTACTGTGAAGGAGATTTGAAATAGGTGTGAGTGACATTAAATGAAAATTTAAACAAAAACTAAATTTTTGTGACATTAAAAATCACTGGGATATATAAAACCAAAAGTTTTATCCAAAATTAGCACAGGAATAGTTTTCCTCCAAACCTCATCTTCGAGGTAATTAGACCAAAGAAGTTACTGCAACATGATGAATGATCAACTACACCAAACCATACATGTATACGCTGTCATGTTCTGCCAGATATGATTTTGGCCTCCATGTCTGATCTGATCCCTCAGTCAAACCAGCAAACCCGTACATGTAGCTTTAAACTAGAACAATTTGTTTCACAACCACCCTAGAGCTTCAGCTTCATGACTAAATAGGACTTCTAATTGGTCTTATTTTTATTTAACTGTGAAAGTGAAATCTCCAACTTCTGGTACAAACTGCGTAGAGATGGAAATCCTGTCTCCTGGTCCTATTGGCTTGCCATGTCGCATTAATTTGACAGCTTGTCTTGAAAACATATCCCACCTGCAGAAAACAGGTAAATGTAATATACCACAATCAATACATCAAAATATCTATGATAGGACAAAAACGATTTTTTGAAAAATATCTTCACCAATATAACATTGACTGTCTCCATTGAAGGAAGAAGAGAGAGCAGAGAACAATCAAATCATTTTCAAGTCTTCTTATAAAAAAAACCCCAACAAATGTTACCTTTTAAAATTCATACATTTTAAGGAAATCATAATGTGGTACAATCACTAAATCAAGAAATTTGACCCATATGATTAAATGTTCGAACTTCAGTTTTACACTCTTTAATAAGTCACATGCTCGTGAATCATGTGAGTATATTGGGCATAAAAACTTTTGATGGAGATTGATTGACAGCATTCACCAAGAATACAGAAAGAGCAAAGTATACAAGACTAACATACTTCACTTTTTCTCCTTGCCAGTCATCGTCTATGATACCGCTACTCAAATGTCTATCACCACCAAAGGAAAACTCTGTCCAGAAAACAACACCATTAAGAGTGCCTTGCCTGGAAAGAATAAAAAAAAAAAAAAAAATTTAACAAGAGTCATCTTTCAACTAGACAAATTTTCTTCATATCATGGGCATAGCTGCTAACTTTTGAGAAAGCAAATGCAGATTTTTAGCGCGGTTAGTTACTGCAAACCTTATTGATGGCCAAGCTTATTTAGTTCAGCTATCAATATTGACTTAAACACTTGTAAGCTTAACCATAACTTAACAAATTGCACCAAGGACTAGTCTTATTTAATAAACGCTTATTTTGTTTGTTTTGAGTGTGCTTTTTGTTTTGATTTTTTTCTTCTTACTTTTTGTTATAATTTTCATCTCTAGTGTCAGAAACATCACGTCAGCAATATCCAGGCTTTGCATAAACTAAATATAATATTATCAAGACGGTTGGCTAAAGAATTTAAGCTTTCTAGCATGCCCAAAGCAATTGGAACCAACACCAATGTCATAGACTGAACCATCCAGTAGGGGACGTATCCGACATTTTATTTGCACAATCGTCGGACTCAAACTAGGCACTGAGATATACCAGACGCTCTGCCACTTGAGTCAGTTAGCCCCTCAAGATCAACTACACTAGTTCCCGATTTAAATCACAGAATTAGATCTAGATCTAAACCATCGAGTATAAACTAGATTTAGAATATAAAGCTAAAGTATAGATCTAGATCTAGAATCACCTTCACGAGATGTAGTGTCAGTTCAGAACGACAGATAGGTTTGTTACGAGGTATGTCTTCCATCGGCAATTTAACCGGGAATACCACAAATCGGGTGTGCCCAAAAAGATCGCAAATGGAAAATTACCAAAAATCTAGATGTCCATATGGGTATTTAAAATTATGTATTACACATACTGGTTGGCAGCTATGCATGAGTAATGTGTAGTAGGTCTTGACTATTATAAGTTTCTTGAAAACATACTTATTAGTTATTTTAGCAAAAAAATTTGATATGTCTTGAACTATCAGTGTGACTGCGAGGATCATTAATACACAAGACTCCACACCAAACAGAACTTTGCTGTGTAGCCAAAGGATAAGCAATCAAGCCAAATCTGGTACAGAAAATCTCGTGTTCAAATTAATAGTAATGGCAGAAATGTAAATAAAATATTCCAATATTTAGGGCCTACACAAAACTTATATATACCAGCAATATCCCACACATACTGTTAGAAAAACAAGATTTGTATGCCCTGTAAGTCCTGAAGGGGCATTGAATAGAAAAATTAAGAGAGTGAATTAAACTCGTATGATGCAGTAATTTGGCAGGCTCCTGTTCTCAAAATATTTTTACCAACTCTACATCTTCACAATGCACTAACCTGCAACATTCCAGCTCACTGATCTGGTGCATCTTGGGAGTGTTTTCCACAGCCTGGTAGAAGTCGAGGAAAGCCAGGGGTACTGGAGACGTCAGGGCCTGACAGGGTAAGGTAAAACCAGAAAAATCTAAATAGAAAATATTTGCACTTTCATTGTTAAAGCTGGGATATGAGAAATATAAGGAGTATACAGTGAAAAATTGCTCAGACATTGATGGAGATCTAGATGTTATCAGACACATATGCCTAAATGGCTGAAGATCGTGTCTACCTTGACAGCACCTGTCACTGCCAGTCAGTGGTGGTATGGAATGGTGATATAGTTAAGATGGAAAAGTGGCTTGATGAGGAATGAGGAAATATTCTCGCTCTAATGTCACAGTGTACAGTAAATGGATTTGATGTGAATCTTGATATGGCCATAGCTTATGTTACTGATTGGATATGAAACATACCCTCCAAAGAGATCTGAGTACCGTAGAGCTGCAGCAGTAGAACATCTTTCCAATTTTAAGGAATGTTAGCAAATGACCGTAATGATGCTGAATCAACTCTCATCTTTATCTCTTCTACATTAGTATCAGACTTTTAAAGCTCCTCAGTTAGGGTATAATCATAATTATTGATAAACGTGTGTATGAAATTACATCTGGTAACATCAAATGACTATGGCAAAAGAGACAACAATCTCCTTGAATGATAAGTACTGATAACATTTTGAACACTCACTAACATCAATTATGGAAAAACTAGAAGGCAGGTAGAATGTATAAACATGGTGCCTGCAAGATATAATGTAATGCATTGTTTATACATCTACTCGACTAGTAGGATACATTTGAAATACAGGATCAACTAACAAACATGTAACTGTATGTATGACTCTAACAAAGTGATTTAAAGAAGACAGTTTTCATAAATGTAGCTTTAAACTAGAACAATTTGTTTCACAACCACCCTAGAGCTTCAGCTTCATGACTAAATAGGACTTCTAATTGGTCTTATTTTTATTTAACTGTGAAAGTGAAATCTCCAACTTCTGGTACAAACTGCGTAGAGATGGAAATCCTGTCTCCTGGTCCTATTGGCTTGCCATGTCGCATTAGTTTGACAGCTTGTCTTGAAAACATATCCCACCTGCAGAAAACAGGTAAATGTAATATACCACAATCAATACATCACATCAAAATATCTATGATAGGACAAAAACGATTTTTTGAAAAATATCTTCACCAATATAACATTGACTGTCTCCATTGAAGGAAGAAGAGAGAGCAGAGAACAATCAAATCATTTTCAAGTCTTCTTATAAAAAAAACCCCAACAAATGTTACCTTTTAAAATTCATACATTTTAAGGAAATCATAATGTGGTACAATCACTAAATCAAGAAATTTGAACCATATGATTAAATGTTCGAACTTCAGTTTTACACTATTTAATAAATCACATGCTCGTGAATCATGTGAATATATTGGGCATAAAAACTCTTGATGGAGATTGATTGAGCACATACAAGAATACAGAAAGAGCAAAGTATACAAGACTAACATACTTCACTTTTTCTCCTTGCCAGTCATCGTCTATGATACCGCTACTCAAGTGTCTATCACCACCAAAGGAAAACTCTGTCCAGAAAACAACACCATTAAGAGTGCCTTGCCTGGAAAGAATTAAAAAAAAAAAAAAAAAATTAACAAGAGTCATCTTTCAACTAGACAAATTTTCTTCATATCATGGGCATAGCTGCCAACTTTTGAGAAAGCAAATACAGATTTTTAACGTGGTTAGTCACTGCAAACCTAATTGATGGCCAAGATTATTTAGTTCAGCTGTCAATATTGACTTAAACACTTGTAAGCTTAACCATAACTTAACAAATTGCACCAAGGACTAGTCTTATTTAATAAACGCTTATTTTGTTTGTTTTGAGTGTGCTTTTTGTTTTGATTTTTTTCTTCTTACTTTTTGTTATAAATTTTCATCTCTAGTGTCAGAAACATCACGTCAGCAATATCCAGGCTTTGCATAAGCTGAATACAATATTATCAAGACGGTTGGCTAAAGAATTTAAGCTCTCTAGCATGCCCAAAGCAATTGGAACTAACACCAATGTCATTGACTGAACCAACCAGTAGGGAACGAATCCGACATTTCATTTGCCCAGTCGTCGGCTTCAAACTAAGCACTGAGAACCAGACGCTCTGCCACTTGAGCCAGTTCGCCTCTCAAGATCAACTACACTAGTTCCCGATTTATATCACAGAATAAGATCTAGATCTATACCACCGAGTATAAACTAGATTTAGAATATAAAGCTAAAGTATAGATCTAGATCTAGAATCACCTTCACGAGATGTAGTGTCAGTTCAGAACGACAGATAGGTTTGTTACGAGGTATGTCTTCCATCGGCAATTTAACCGGGAATACCACAAATCGGGTGTGCCCCAAAAGATCGCAAATGGAAAATTACCAAAAATCTAGATGTCCATATGGGTATTTAAAATTATGTATTACACATACTGGTTGGAAGCTACGCATGAGTAATGTGTAGTAGGTCTTGACTATTATAAGTTTCTTGAAAACATACATATTAGTCATTTTAGCAAAAAAATTTGATATGTCTTGAACTATACAAAAGCTCAACAGAGCAGTTTCTCCCTTACTTATCTGTTAATAAGTCAGTCATAAAATTCTCATCAGAAAGTAAGCAAGACATTTTTTTTCGAGGTTTGAAAGTCAACATACAGTAGGGGTAAGAGGTATTTTTATAAATTATAATGTATCAGTGTGACTGCGAGGATCATTAAGACACAAGACTCCACACTAAACAGAACTTTGCTGTGTAACCAAAGGATAGGCAATCCAAGCCAAATCTGGTACAGAAAATCTCTTGTTCAAGTTAATAGTTATGGCAGTAATGTAAATAAAATATTTCAATATTTAGGGCCTACTCAAAACTTATATACCAGCAATATCCCACACATACTGTTAGAAAAACAAGATTTTTATGCCCTTTAAGTCCTGAAGGGGCATTGAATAGAAAAATTAAGAGAGTGAATTAAACTCGTATGATGCAGTAATTTGGCAGGCTCCTGTTCTAACAATATTTTTCCCAACTCTAAATCTTCACAATGCACTAACCTGCAACATTCCAGCTCGTTGGTCTGGTGCATCTTGGGAGTGTTTTCCACAGCCTGGTAGAAGTCGAGGAAAGCCAGGGGTACTGGAGACGTCAGGGCCTGACAGGGGTACTCCCACAAACACTGGGGCTCGATCTCCTCATCTGTCGACTCTGATGAATTCTGGAAAACGCAAAGCAGTGCATCCATATCAGATTAAATCAGGTGTGGTATCCTTTGCAGTTTATGCAATACATAAAGTGTTTTCTACATAGAAAACTTCAATATCAAACTTCTTCAAGTTAAGTTTTTCTGCCTTTCAGGGGAAAACAAAGTGTCCAGTTAGATTAAATGATTAAGTAAAGATCAAAGGTATTTTATCCAATCACATTATCTCTAAGATTTTATAACTGACTCGTTAAAAATCCATCCACTTCTTCGTTTCAGGCAATTTACTCCTGGCAGACTTGTCTTCAATGAAAGTGCTGAAGAATGATATTTATACAAAATTTCTACACAAGTTAGGACAAAAATTTAATGTTTTTCGTTTGTTTTTGTTTTAATAACGAAATAAAATAAAGAAATCTACTCACTTCAATGAGCTTGTCAAACTCTGAGATATCAAAACCTTCACAGATCCCAACTGGAGCCCTGATCTTGTGTAGATCCCTGAACTCGACTCCTAGGGCCTTGATAGTCATGTTGGCAGGTAAGATCTTTACATTTGGAGAGAGCTGGGACCGGAGTGAGTTGAGGGCGTACCAGAAGTAGAGGTGCTCCCATGGCAGGTGGGCGGCCTGAGAAAACGGTTCGGCCAGCACCAGGTCAATCTGAGGGAAAATTGTTTTCTTTATTAGTACATCATTGTTTTCATTATAATTAGTAATTAATCCCTGAACTCAATTCGTAGTGCATTTTAAAATATCATTCTCTTATAAAAATTAAAGGCAACAGATTCTATTTATAAGATTATACATGATTTCTAAACAAATGCACTGATTAACATGAATATATAACGAACTATTTATTTTGATGCATTTTGTTGATTTCAATTTAACTTATTCCCACCTATACTGTCTGCCATGGACCGTATGCACCACTATATTGTGTACCTATACCATCCGTCATCGCCCGTTTCATTTCGCGTTCCATGTGTTTACTTTCGTTACTTTGAACTTTTCGATGTCTCCTGTAAACCTCATTTACGTTTAGAGAACACTGCACGTTTTGTTTATCTTCTTTTTGTTTCATTTTTAGCCCAGAATTAGATTTAAAAACAAGCTTCAAACTTCATTTTCCCCCCAGGTTTCGAGCATTTCAAACCCAGCTTTAGGTGTTAACTTTGATTTCTATGGGTGATCTGAATACAATGAATACAATGAAGATGAAAATGATTGGGAGTCAGAGTTAATGATGAAATGGTGGTATAGTCCGATTTTAGTGAGGGGAAGAAATAAGAATCTCATCCAGGCCTAGCTGATGAGTGGAGTGTGAATGAAGATCTATGTTGGAGTCGTAGTGAATGATAGACCCAGAGGTTTTGAGTTTGATGAATTTGTAAGCCCAACCCTAGTTTCTGGTATCACAGTGACCCACAGAAATAATTCATAATCTTTAGTTTTTTCCCCACTTTATTTCAAAATTTTATCTTATTTAGTTCATTTGCAATAATAATAATAAAAAAATGTGTATATGTTTTTTGTGCAGAGTTCACTCTCTGCTCTTAGAGGCAGGGACTTACTGGGGCTGCAGTGGCTTAGGTGGGATTGAGTTAATAAATGAAATCATACATATTGGGCGCCGATAGGGGGTTGAGTCTCACTTGCGAATGTTCTGGGTGGACATATTTTTTTCAGGGTCCCCTGAGTTAATCCAGCATGGAACGAGTAGCTGAAGCTGTTGAGGGTTGACAAACTGCCTCAGAAATGCTGTTTGCATTGTACAATCAGTTCCCCAATTCTCTTTTAAAGAACATGGGCGTAACTTTCATTTTTTTTCTTTTTTAGTTTACTATAGATGCTGATCACCAATTACACGTCCATTAGACCAATTCTTAGTCAAATCTCAGTGCCAACCTAAAAAAATTTATCAAGAGTAACCATGCCGTCTAAAAAATCTCTACAAATGTGAAAACACAAAATTAAATTTTGCATTTGCAGACAATCCCAAACAAATATACAATAGTTCCTCTTTGGTTGTAATACAAATTACGGAAAACATCCCAACAGTCCTCAGTCTTTTAGCAGAGTCTTTTTATGGATACATTTTCTCCATAATCAGAGATGACACAAGGCAGCTCAAAGTTAAACTCAGAGACCCACCCATGTAGCTTTTTCAAGAAGGAAACTTATTAATTAAATTAAATTATATTAAACTTACTTTAAGATTAAAGAAGTCCTGAGCAATTATGTCTTCAGGGCGTTTGTCGAGAATGCAGATCTTATCTTCAAATCCGTTTTGCTTTATAATTTCTTCTATTATTCTGCAACATGGTCTGTTCATGTCTATGTAGAACACCTGAAAATTCATGTGATTTGATATTTTTGTTATATACAGTTGTTCAGAGCTAAATTAAATTTTAATGTAATTTATTTCTTGGTCTTTTCAAAAATCAAAACAAAATAGAATTGGGTACAGAGATACTTAGGGGCTTTAGCAATCCTATCAAATTTACATGGAATCAACGAAGAATCAGACAAATTCCTGATGGAGGCTCAGGCTGCCTTAACTATTGGGTCAATACCTCTATTCTAGGGATATCATCTTTTGTTTCTACTGTATCAAAAGTAAAAGGTGTAAACATGTGAAACTTCTTATTTTACTCTAAACTTTTTTTTACATTAATGAAACTGTGGAAAAATATTTCATTATCAGAAGACTTGTACGAGAAAAAAATATTAATAACTGCCATAATTGTTTAGGGGGTTGAAGAGAGAATCACATGAAAGGGATGAAGATAAATGAAGAGGAGGAATAACAATGACAGTAAAACCACAATTTCTCACAGTTATATAGATAGTTTGGTGTCAGTTGGGTCACAACCATTTTAAAAAGTCATTGAGTGGTACTGAGATATTGCTATTTTTTCTTGTGAATTTGACAAATCAATTCCAACCTGCTTGGCTCCCAGTCCCGCGGCCATGAGTGGTAGCAAACTCCCGTCAGAGACGACAAGGCACACAGAGTCACTGGTCACATGCTGTCAAACAATATACATGTATTGACAATTACTACTGCCAAGTAACCAACATATCATTACTAAAACGCAGTGCTCGCCATTGGTATTCGGATTATGACCAGATCAAATACCCGTACAAGAGTAAGACTTTATTAGTAATTTAGTTGGTCATTCACAACAGAAAGTCGATACCACAAAAATCGATTTGGGGTTGGACGTCTTAGATCGCTTTGGAAGCCAAAACCTGGTTGTTGTTTTCATCTTTTTCTGACCCAAAAAAATTTGTGTTTTTTTCAAACGGGGGCAAGTCAGCAGAATTTTTGACAACTTGGCGGGAAACAGGAATTTACCCACCAAAAGCGGAAGCTGGCAGATCTGATTACATACTCAAATATATTATTGTTGGTGAGAGCAATGTTACAATGACATTTTAATAAGACAAAAGTTAATAAAAAGAGGTTTCCATAATTTCTTTTCTCCTAGGGTTAAAATAATAACAGTATCATTTTAATGGTTCTGAAAATCACAGTCTCATATATGACAAACACCAGCTAGGATGATAGGCAATAGAAATGCAGAAATATCATGTTAGTTTAGTATGTTATCAAAATGTGAATCAATGAATTCTGATACTCTTTCTACTTTTAAGAGACATGAACTTTCATATTATACTACACGTTAGATTTCAGTGACCAGAGATAAAATTTATTCAAAAAGCCTTTGACTATAGAAAATAAAAAGAAGTTGTGGAATCTGGTGAGTCATAATTTGAAAGAAAAAGGGGTGAGAGAGATAGAAAGTAGGAAACAGAGAGAGACAACAACAACAACAAAAAAAGAATATTTGAAGCTCAGGCAAATAATATAGTATTTAGAGTTATCAGCAAAATATGTATCAAGAAAATAAGAAATAAAAATTATACCTCCTTAATGGCATCTATATACACTTGATTTCTATCTTTGTTGTTGATTTGCCCAAGTCTTGTACGACTGAAAGCTATATGAACTCCATCTGTACACACAGGTCTTTCACTTGAATTAAAATAAAAGAATAAACAATTTCTATCCAGAAGATCAAGTGATATTTGACAACTGCTTTTGAAAACAGAAATGGATGTTAGTTAAAGTGATAGAGCTGCTTGGGTCTATAGCTATGGATCACAGAACACAATATGTAGCTGGTTGTTTGTTTGCTATTACATATGACTTATTTTCAAACGTTGGTGAAGTTTTTAAAGGTTAAAAATAAATAGAAAATTTGTATCCTTTAAAAAATGTTTATCCTTATATTCTGGTATTAAAAAAAAATCCATATATATCGTTTCTATTTTTTTTTACACAAATAAAACCTAATCCTAATAATATAAGAATTCTAATAGGGTGATCTTGAATAAAATTAGATAATAAATTATGTCTTTTCAGAATTCTTTATCACTTTCAAAATCACCTGAAGTGCACTTACTTTATAGAGGGTTTAGTCTCAAACCACAGGCTGTACTCATCATGGTGGCTGTACACATCAAAACAACTGCCCTTCCGAACAGACACGGATTTGGACGGGTAGTACAACGCCTGCATCCAGTGATCCCGCCACTGATACAAACATCAAAGCAGGTTATAAAGAGATACACGTCGGAAAAAAAACCCCAAAAATTTCAATTCTTTGTATTAACAAATTGTCTAAGACTGCGTTGCCTTTTATTATATTTTAACCTTTAAAAAGTAACGAGGTAGGAGAGAACAACCTACAATTCATCTGTTGGTTTAGGTGAAAATAAAACGTGATAACTTGATATAATCCACACAGATTAGAGAAACATCCACTTAAATATAGAACCAAAAATATCTTTAAAAAAGTAATCATTATGACAGAGACCTAACAAACAATAATATAGCCCTTATTTCAATAAAACAACCAGAAGAAAAAAAACTTACTGGAATTGTCTCCTCCTTGCCTCTCACCCAACAAGGGGCACAACTCAGAGTGACCTCCCCCTGAGGGTCCATGATGAGATCCCACCACATAACAAAGGCATCAATTTTCCCGTCCTGCAAAGCTACTGCTTCTACATGGCTTGCTTCATTTTTCGGTAAAGCATCTCTGCGACTGAAGTCAAACCTGAAATGGAATTTTTGTAAAACAAATTTAGCTTGCCATTAAGTGCAGAAAATATTTAGAAGAGCACAGGAAAAGCAAAACAGATATTTTACAAAATATTACTTTTCAAGTAACCAATATTATTGTAATATGACCATTGAAATGGTAAGAAAATATCAAGATGGGTGTGGAAATAGAATAGGTCATGTACAACCAAGGGAGCGACTATACCAACTCATACATGCATCCAGGACAGACACAGACAATAATGCAGAGATCCATTTTTAGTGGTTATTCGTTCCTTGAAATACAGCGGCGGTCATAAAACGGATAACAGCTTCCGTTGACGGACCGACAATCTGTGTTTTGCTACGAAGAGGCAAAACTTGATCTGCGATAGTCTGTGTTGGACGATTGCCATTGTTTTCCGGCTCTCGATTCAAAACTTTAAACACACTTTTCTCCAGAATGCCTTCATAAGTATAGACCCAAGTAGTATATTTAGTCTCAGATAGTTATAACATAAGGTCACAATAAAAATGATATATGAAATAAGTTTAGTTTTTGAAATATTTGAAAATTTAGCTAATCACATAACCCCTGGGCACACTTTGGCCTAGATAGCTGGTCAAGCCAGAATCTAGGCTCGCGTGTATGATTCCCCTTTGAATGGTGACCTTTGATCCTGGTATCACGTGCTTCGGCTGGCATCTGTTTTGCTTGGGCCTTTATACCAAGACCGCGTACTTTGTCATATGTTAATGACGACCGACGCTGGGCCTTGTTTGGTGTAGCCAGGCCTTAAGTCAACAACTTACAAGCCAACAAACTAGACAGTCAGCAGTAAGGTTATATTTTATTCCTACCAACTTAAGAAAGCCTTTTGAATAAATCTTTCACTCTCTGCCTAAAAAAAGCTGTCTCAGGCCCAAAATTCTAATGATATTACAGAAAAATGTTTTGGATTTGTTTCTTTTGGGACCCTTGAAAGTTGAAATGAGAGTCTAACAGATTGAAATGTGTTTTTTTAATGCAGTGGCCAAAAGCATGGTTTAAGATTTCATAAGCAATAAAAAAAAAATCTGATATATTGTCTTTCTTTGGGTCTTTGTAACACTTCAATGTACCAACCATGAAACAGAGAGTGAAAATAATAATTGTGGTTACAGATTGCACACAGAGGAGGCAAAGTAACGAAAAAATATAATTTTAAACCAGTTTCACACTATGTTAATCATTTGACTTTATTTGATAAAAAAAACGACTGTGTTGACATGTTCTGAAATGATTGATCAAATTGATAGCCTTTCCTACCTGAAGACCTCTACAGGAGCTGAGAGAAGTCTCAACTTGCTGGCCAGTTCATCCACTTGTAGATCATGTAGAGACGGCGCTCCCGAGCAATGTGAAAACTTGGAGCCTGGGTTAACAAAGACTCCGTCTAACAGCTGGATGGGTTGGATGCTGTTCCAGCCCCTAAGTAGATCGGACTGTACAGCTTGGACGTACATGATGCCTGTGGTAGGAACCGCCACACAGTCTTCCTAAAGAGAAACATCGTTTGTAATTACGTTAAAATGTATTCCCTTTGTATATGAACCAACAGAAAAATTGTAAAGATAACGTTGCTTAGAATCGAATCTTCCAAAATTACATGCTTACAATGAGAATTTATGAGGATCCAGTCTTTACTTCACTAAACCTTTTTTTTTTCAGGGTCTATTAAACAAAGATTGTTAAGCAGCATAGAATTAAAACAAATAAAGCGCAGTTCTAGATTTAATGTAGAAATTAGTAAATGTCTAAGCTATGATCCAATCTATGCCAGTAAGGAAAGCCATCGCTGCTGGACCACCAGTTTAAGCTCTACAGACCTCCATGAGTCGACGGTGTGCATCTGTGTAGGAGGAGATGGCCCCTTCCCCTATGAGTTCTGTATCAAACAACTCTGTGACCAGGAGGTTGGCTCTCTCTTTCATATCATCTGAAGTGAAAACAAATCAGGGCCACAACACACATTAAAAAAAAAATTCATGTTTGCAATATGTTACAGAACAGCAGTTTTTATGATACAATTTACAATGCTGCTCTTCAATTGTTCTAACAATTGACATGGGTGCAAGCAGGCTGAGTCAGTTTGGCCTGCAAGCAGAGGTCTGAACTCAACATTGGCCTGCAGAATGTACCCGTAACAAGGTTTTCCGCCACCCCACATTGAAACTAAGGTTTTGCTCATAAATACCTTACTTTTTAAAACCATTCTTCGGACTCTACTTTTCCTTGTCATGTGGTATATCATTTTTTGTATATCAATAACAAAATCAGGTAAACAATGCATGAAATAAACGCTTTCTATTGTATGGATAAGCACCACTAGAAGAAAAATTCATAGCATAAGTAGTTTACTCTTTGTCTTAGCCTGCAGTATGGTCATCTATAAACTAGTTTTGAATGTACAATCAATAAATAATTTCTTAGAAGTAGTAGTGGTGGTGGTAGTAGTAGTAGTAGTAGTAGTAGTAGTAGTAGTAGTAGTAGTAGTAGTAGTAGTAGTAGTAGTAGTAGTAGTAGTAGTAGTAGTAGTAGTAGTAGTAGTGGCGGTTATAGCAGCAGCAGATTTAGAGGTAAAACAATAGTAAGATAGCATTGTAATTGCAAGCTCATGTAAAATTTAATACTAAAAAAAAAACTAAAACGCCAGCCTTAATTCAAAGTGTCTGGACAAGATGTATAACATAATTATCTAGATAGCGTAGAAGAATGAACTGGTAAAAAACATAAATAAAAAAAAAGAAAAAAAAAAAAGTAAATTCAAAGTCATCTGAACTATGACAGTTGTTCGAATAATGCTAAAAGTATAGTATAGTATATAGATCTACTAGAACCAAATTTCTGGTCTGAATTAGATCTACATAACTTAAGGCATGTAAAAGAACACTAAGAATAAAAGAGTCGTAGAGCACATGATTCATGTCATAGTGGACAATGTCAAGGACATATAAGAACAATAAGTTTCATTAGTTGAAAATGACGACAGGAGCCGAGGGCTGAATGGAAAGATTGGGAGATCGACATAGTTCGGACAAATAAACGACAAATTAGATCTAATTAAGAGCCTTTGTTTGTAAAAGTAGATTCGTGCACGGGATTCAAGAAAAACTAACGAGGGTTGAGGGTTGGGCGCTAAGATGGATAGATCGATCTTCGGACGAATAAACGATAAATTAGATCTACGCCCCTTGTTTGTAATTGTAAACGCACATAGGAACACATGATAGCAGAAATTCCACAACACACATTACAAAAATAATTCACGTTTGAAATATGTTACACAACAGCAGTTTTTATGATACAATTTACAATGCTGCTCTTGAAGTGTTTTATAAAAGATGTAATGTACTTTTGCATCACGGCTGATTCAAGTTTAACTTGCATTTTATAAAGTTTCCCTCCTTTCATTTTTATGTCATGAATATATATAACATCAAAATGGTAGAAAAATGTTGTTTTTACCAAGTATGACATTTGTAGATCTCTTGGGAATAAGTTTCACTTTGTTACCAAACTTGTTAGCATCAAGGACTTTCCTGGCACATTTCGCCATAGGAGTAAACGCCTGGAAAGAGGGGGGAACAGAAAATGTGATAGCAACATTATAAACTTTCATTGAAATTATGGAATTATTTCTTCAAGACATTTTAAGGGAAAGGTTAAAAACATCTTTAAAAAGATTTGTTTAAAAATCATAAGTAAACTGCTTCCTTTTGTTTTATCCAATGTTACAGTGGTTAGTTTTTTTTATTACTTGTAAGAAAAGACAACACAGAAGCAACAATTGATTTGGTGATATATATACAGTGGAACACACTTAAACCGAAAACGAAAGCAACTTTTTATAAGGATTCAACTTAAGAGATCAGCAATAAAAGTGCTGCTAGGTTGAGTGTGATTTGAGAAGAAATATAAATAGTGCACTATTTTCAGTTTAATAATGAGTTTTAAAGAGTTATCAACTTTTTCAGACTTTTTCTAAAAAGTATGCATATGTGATACATTTTAAATGGTAATAACTAAAGGTGATTAAAAAAAAAACACAAAACAGGATTTAGTTGGGGAGAGCAATTTCTCATATAAAAAAAACTGAATGGGAGAAAAATGCTCAAATACTTCACAAGCTGTGACTGTGTCTGCCCCTGACTCTGCTGCCATCATGGATAGCAGCCCCGTCCCTGTACCGATGTCAAGGACCTTGACCTCTTTATTTCGGTCACGGAGGAGCTTGATGGCCTGCCGGATAGCCTTGTAATATTTTTTGTTCTGAAATAGTCAGAAGACAGAAGATAAAATACAGTTTATACACTATGTAAAAAAAAACCCACAAGCAAACAGATCTTTGAGCTGCAAAGCCAACATTGAAAAGGAAACTTAATTGATCCTCTTTTTTCAAATTCAATAATACTTAGCTTTAAAGATCAATTTCGGGATAATTTTCATTTTAAAAAGGCAATTGTATGCTTCAAAATGATATGTGGGTTATCAAATTAACTCATAGTTACTTATTGTCCTACACCAAGATAAAAGGCACCAATACCACATGGGTCAAGCTTTGCACTTGAGATTCTAGAATTTACCAGACTCATGCAAATTTCCGCCTCTCAAATCTCTTGATCCATATCAAACCCCCACCCCAAGAAAAAAAAAAATCAAATTTTATCCTATTCCAAAATATTAAGAAGAAACAAAGGGTATCATTACTATCAACATGCAACATATATTTTCTATAGTGTCTGCACAGATATTTTATGATCATAGACACTTGTAGATATTACTTTTAGAGAAAAACGGAATTACCCTGTCAGTATCGTGCAGCATGTCTCCATAACCAGACCTGTGGATAAAAATGATGAAAAAAAAATGTTCATGGTAAAAGTCTAGATGGAATCTGCAGAGTGTTCAGAGCTTTAAAACGGTCATTTAAAAAATGGTTCAAATTAAAAATGACTACATTCGCTAGATCTTTTATAAATTGCTGTCTCGGTATGAAGTCAAATGAGATTGCAAAAAAGAATAAAACATTCAAAGTAAACAGTTTAGGAAGCCATGCTAGAGTACATTTTCCTAATTACAGTTTTTGTTATTGTATTGGTGTGCTTCATAGGTTTAGACATAAAATTGTATACATGTGTCTTCCTTCTTTCATTCTTTTTCAATATTTTCTCAAATTTATAACTAAATTAGGTACATGCACATATTTTAATTAGCATACCTTGCAATCTCTTGCACATAATCATAATTCTCATCCTGAACTATCCAATCAGTTTTCCCAGTGACAGGATTTGTGTGCGACACAAACACATGCTTGGGTGCAGTCTCTTTATCTGACGCCATGTGACCTGATAAAACTAGAAATCTGCTGAATATATGCTCTTGATTTATGGGCCTGGTTGTATCTCTAAATCTGTAACGATGTTGTAGGAACCTCAATATTGAAGGTTTCTGAAAAGAGAATACAAATGTTATTAATATTTTTACCCAGATAGATTGTATTCAATTTGGGGTTATTATTCAATGAGCAAGATGTGGTACTTAATTACTATTATTATAACAAGAAAACAACACAACAAGACTGTTGTGGTCAGATTGTATGAATATGATGCTGTGGACCTTCCTGGACTTAGAGCAAAGTAAACCACAAAGATCTAGGATGTATAGCGCACATTTTCAAGCCAGTCTTTTGTGTATGGCGGAAAAACCTCAGGTCTCTAAAAAGGTTTCCATTTCAGGACCAATTTCTATCAATTTTCAATTTAAAAGAGCAAAGTAAACCAACAACATCTATGATGTATAGTGCACATTTTTGAGTCAGTCATTTGTGGATATTAAAAACACTTAAAATGCTCTTGGTGGAAAATCGGTTTAGAAAGTCATTTTAAATGACTCTGTTGGGAATGTCACAATGATATTTAACGCAGTATATAGATGGCTTGATGTATGGTGGCAGAAACAAAATAAATTGGCAACAGAATGTATTAATTTTAGTGTTCTAAAGGAGAAAAATCAAGATAATGCCATCTTTTTTATTTATTAATTCCTGTAATTTGGATTTCTTGCTGCAATGCCATTGGTGGATTTTGATTCGATCGATTTTTGTGGACTTCTAGAGCTATATCTACAGGCAAAATTTTGGTGGTTTTCTTTTTTTTGATCTAGACCTAGATCTGGTCTAGATTTAGCACTACTGAAGCGTCGCGGTCCCTACCGGTGGGCGATCATATGGGCGAGTGAGCGAACCGACTGGGTGGATTCGATTAAATAAAAACAAGAAACAGTAACAAAATATTGGAAATAATAACTTTCCTCCCTGAATTTGTTTACTTCTTTTTTATAATGTTATTATCGGAATGTTTGATTGTTCCGTATGTATTATGTTTGCATGCACGTATGTATTGTAATATATGTAATGGGCTTTTTATAATTAGTTAAAACCGCAATTACATGATCTCCTGTACTTTGTAATTATAAAACCATTTTGTTTTGATTACGAGATCTAGGCCAGGCCAAAATGATTAATTATGGCTAGTTATAAGGTAAGTTAAATTCTATATAACTGAATCCATAGAGTAACTGATACTTAAAAGAACCAGAATGTTTAACAAATCATAAGATTGAACACTGGTACATGTACTTGGTTAAAATTCACTGTATTTGTAATCGAATCCCACTAACCCACCCATACGAATGCCCACCGGGTAGGGACCGCAACTCTTTAAGGACTGAGTTGATTTCCTCCTCTGGACTCCGTAAATGTAAGGCGTTCCACGATGACTATCAACCCAGAAGCAACAGACGCTGTTAATGCAAGTTTCCTTGATCCTCCCAATTAATGGAGGCTTTGTTGATGCGATCTTAAAGTTAAGTAGTGCCCTATATTTGAGTGCATTGGTACTGAATCAACGAATAAATCCAGTGCAATATTTAGTGTTTCTAGATCTGCAGAGGCTAGATCTATAGATCTAGAGTTGTTTACTGTTACAAAAGAATCCATATTTTCAACCTTCTGAGATTTAAATCTAGAAAAGATTAAGAATGTTTACATTATTTGACCTTAAACCAGATCTATAGCTTGCCCCTTATTAAAATTACTTAGATCATAGTGTGATGGTCTTTTACTTTTCGAATGCACATTGATTAAAGATTCTTCATGTCGCGGCAAGTAAACAAACCAGGCAAATCTTCGGCATGTTTTGGATACACAATGTGACTGCTATTGACTGATAGTCTTCTCAAGAGACGAAAACTAAACGAAAACAAGAAACAGCAACAACAAAACAAAACATGTATGTTATGTTTTGAAATAGATAATAATTATGCCTGGTATATTATGTATTAGGCTATTTGACTCAATTATTACGAATGAACGTCGATGAATGACCCCTTCCACGATTTATGTTTCTACTGCTACACCTGCTGCTACTATTAACACACGAATGTTATACTGATACAACGCACACGACTATTACAAAAATGTTAATTTTATATGATAAATGTTGCAATTACTACCTCGTATTGCTAGTTGAACTGATTCTGCATGTTCCGCAATAACTACTACATCTACCACTACTACTACTACTACTACTACTACTACTACTACTACTACTACTACTACTACTACTACTACTACTACTACTACTACTACTACTACTACTAGATCTACTACTACTACTACTACTACTACTACTACTACTACTACTACTACTACTAGATCTACTACTACTACTACTACTACTACTACTACTACTACTACTACTACTACTACTACTACTACTACTACTACTTACTACTACTACTACTACGATTACCGGTACTAGACTACATGTACCACCGGGAGAAACACCTATATTAGGCCTACTATATTGTACTAATAATTCTTCTGCCGTCGCTGGTGCTGCTGCAGCGCACACACAAAAACAACAACAAAAAACGTTTTAATGCAACAATGTGGAGTGGTTGGGATCGTTATAACTCCCCCTTCCTCAAATAATAAATATACAGCACAATTTGGCCTTCTAAAACTTCTTTGTTTCACTCTTCTCTTCTCTGTCTCTTTTCCAGTAACCTACTTGGTTAAGTCTCTTGGACAAAAACAGGTAGCTGTCGGTAGATGGAAGCAACTTATTTCAAGAGATCCATCGTTCGATTCTCCGAGAGAGCCGCCTACTACTACAATGTAGTTGGGTTGGTCTTTTTATAATGTGATCACTCAAGTCTTAAGTGTCAGTATTCGGGGATCTGTAGCCTTGTAGAATCCTAGTTCAGACCACAGATTTTAATAAGGCTAAGCTCATAATCATTATTGCTAGAAAAAACTCTGAATCCTCTTCTTTTCACCCTCCTGGTAACGTTGTCTGTTCTTTCTTCCTTTTTTAAAATAAAAGTACGCCTATGGGTTACACAAGCAGTAAGGGTCTCCTGTGTATGCCCACTTAAGAGACAGGACCTGATCAAACTTGTCTGTGTAGCTGAGAGCGTTATAGCAACATTCTTATGTCACTTGCATACAGTTGATTTTAATCCATCACTCACTCGTTGTCAATTCACATATTTATTTACATTGAACTGCATGTTCGTGCTCACGTTAGTAATGTTATTTTCCTAATGATAAGAATATAAATAATTAACTTATAATAATTGCTACATCTGCTGTAGTTGAAGTTAAGTTGATTTAACGTCCAACACCAGAACTATATAGGCCCTAGGATATATTGTGGAGGACCCCAAGACTGACGTCTAACAATTTTATGTACTGTCACACACGAGACAGGACGGGGATATCATGACTCCCGTCTCAGCCTACATCTCTGATGAATGTCATTTAGCTAAATGTTTCACTTACCTAGTGACATACCCAGTGGAACATTTGGACAAAAATATCAGAGAGAGACAAAGAGAGAAAGAGAGAGAATTATGTTTTCAAATACACATTAGATATAAAATCTTGATCAAACTTTAAAGCGATTTTACATAGGCGAGCATCAAATCAAATAATACATTAACTGCTCTGTATTCTCTGTTTGACATAAATTTGTAAAAGATGAAAATGTATGAGTGAATTAGGTGGCACTTTAAGTTCTCCTGCCTAAGTTTTAAAATCTATTTTTTGTTTCCATAATGAACAAGCTTTCACTAATGAAAAGCTCCATTTTCAATTTCAAATCTCGAGCCTGAATCACACCATCTTTGTGATTTAGAAAATAAAGTAATTTTTCTAAAATTTAAAGCTTTACTTGGAAGCTTTGTCTTAGCTTGTTAATATTAAACATTTTTGAACAAGTGCATGGGATGATTTTAACATTTTAAGGCTTTCCTCACATAATCATTCTTTATACAAATATTGAAATATTGAAAAAATAGCTCCAGGGATTTAGGTATAACAGTTTGTGTGGTATAAAAATGATGGTATAAGTACTAATGTTAGATCAAAAAACCAACTCTGCAAAAATGTTTCAGGAATACAAAGTTTTCAATTTTATTTAATGATCATACACTTACTGACAAACAATTGATATGGAATATATCATGCACTTGTGAACTGTTCTCAGTAATCACATCTGCACATATGTCAAAACATGCAATTAAAACAATAAATAAAATGTACAATCAAGATCACATTTTTGGGGATATACTGATATGCATAATAAATAATGCATATAATTCTCAGCTCACAAATTTTGGTACCAGAACAAATAACAGACTCGTACATCAATTACCAAGCCATCTTAGATACTGGAAATTGAGCGTAGAAACTCAATACTAAAAGATTGCAAGGGAAAAAGATGCAGTTGAACAATTTAGAATCCAATGCTGTGTTCAAAATATGATCTAGTAAGTTTTGTGTTCAATTAAAAGTTATGGACGGACTTAGAGGCGGCTCTGCAAAAACAGCCAAATGAGACTTAAGTTACACACACACATTCGCTCAACATTGAAAATTCTAACACAGGGATAAGCGCAGTATATCTGAAAACGGTTGGGGAATTATGAGCTTTCACTCTTCAAACTTTATGGGTTTGAGCAAGAAAAAAAAGTGGAAAAAAATCATAAATTATTATATAGAAATAATATAATGATCTTATATTTGTCACACTGCTATTCATAATTAACATTCCCTTATTGAAATCAATACATAAGCGCAAAAAGCATGAGTGTTCGAAAACAGAGGTCACAAAGGTAAGCTGTAGACGAAATATTCATCACTTATAAGAAGGCAAACCAACAATGATCTTTATGACCCAGTATAAAAACTTAACATCAAATGGTTAAAAGTTAAATACAGCAAATTTATAATTCAATTCAAATTTTGGCTGCTGTTTTTGTGTCTAGTGAACTCTACTATTTAGAGATTACTGCTCTTTAACAACCATTCACAAATTACATAGAGCTTTTTATGTTAACAGTATGAGTAGCAAACTCATCTTAAGGTACTGTATATTGTCCTTTACAAACATATCTCCAGATAATTATTTATCTGCTGCGGTGGTTACATGTGAACCAAAATCATCAGGATGAACTGAAACTAAGTCATCTAATGCCAGTTGCTTTATGAATTTAGCATTGGATGCAGGTATACGGAAATAGCAATTAAAGATAGAAATGGATGTCTCAATTTGCTTTAACCTTCGCCCCACTCGTGTGTGAAAAACACCCGGGCTGCGAAAAATTTTTGTTATTCTTTTTACTGGTGTAAATTTTAAGAGCAAGACTTATATGTATCCTCAATTTGAGTTTTGTGCTTCTCAAAAAAACAATTAACTGATTTTTTGTGAACTTTTTCTGCGCCATATGGTTTCCTTGAAGCCAATCCATTCGTGGGTTAAAAACACCTGCATACTTATTTAATAAGCTTTGGCAATGGCAATTTTTTTTGTTTTTTTCAGGGACAATGGGTGAAAAACACCCACAACTGGCTTAGAAAATACAAATAACCAGTGGCGGTGAATGTTAAAAAAACAAACAAAAACCATTACAAAGAAAACAAGCAAACAAGCAAGCAGATAAACCAAAACAATCACAAAGTGATTTGTACTCTGAGGCAAGATATCATACTATATATCATTGTACTATACATATTCTTTTTATATGACAAGTCAAGCTCTCGAATAAGTATAAGTTCCTTGTGACAAATTTAATAACGTTGTTGAGAAAATAATTCCTAAGGATGCAACAAATGCTTAACAAGCTAATGATTACCTTAACTCTTTGAACCCTCATGCCCATTCCATGTTTTGATGTATGTTTTAGATAGATCTATAAAATGGAAAGAGTGCATTTTTTTTAGTTTTCCATCATTTTTTGTGATTTTACCAGCTGCACACTGCGGCCGCTGGGGTTTAAAGAGTTAATTAAATTAAAATAGCAAGAAGCCACACCCAAATTACTTGTATTTCTCCAGTTGTGGCTACCTACAATTGTTTTAATACTAGAAGTTGTCTGCAGTAAAAAACAACAACACCAAAACAACCCTCAGTTACAAATTGATTAGGCAATTTGTTTTGTCTGGCTTGGATAGATTGTAAATGTTGTTAAAAAATTGTATTCACTACAGATTCTCTTCCTCCTGCTCACATCTACTCTGAGCTGAACATGTATCATCTCATTCTCGTAGTCCTTATTTCTATCCCTTTTCTAGCACGTCCTGCCTCCACCATCCCATCCTTCCAATCTAATCTTGTGTGGCCACTATGACGGCCTTGAGGTTGAGGCAGCTGGTGCTGGCCGTCTGGGACTGGTGCTGACTGCTCGAGGTTTGCAACCTGTGCAGGACGTCCACGAGACGCGGAGCGACATTCATGCCCTTCACCTGAACACGGGCCTGGCACAGGTGGAGAAAAAAACAAAACAGTTGATGTAAGAGGGAGGGTACACTGAATCTGTGGAATTTATTTAATCATTGTAGTAAACAAAAAGTACTGTAACTTGGGCATTTAAATCATTGTGAGATAAAGAATCACGGCGACAAATATACCCCAATTTCTGGATCTTTAAGTTTTTCTTTGACCTCCCTCAGGCGTCCCTGTGCATCCCCATTGGACTCTACTAACGACTGATAAGGCTGTCAGATGGCGATTAACGGCCATGCTCACTGCCTAAGCAGGGGCAGACAGCTGTGAGCAGTTGAAATAGCAAAAACTGACTCTACTTCAAACCGTAGTTTAGAAATTATGACAACATTTTTTAGTTTAAAATGGGATACTTCTTTTTAGTTGCTTACAGCAATCTTTTTCATTTTCACCTCCAAATAATCGGGAATTCCTAAGCAATATGTGTTAAAAAAAATGTGTATTGATCTTCATCAAATGATAAAGTTATATCACTTTGAATTCATCAGTAGCTTAAAGATCACAGAGACTGATAACCTCCTTACAGTATTTTTTTAAAAACAGTACCTTTATTTCCAATTTGATAAAAATTATTTTCATACGTTCACGAAACTACCTTAAAAGAGTCTATTGTGCAGTTTGGGTAAATATGTAGTTGTTTTTTTTTTATACTGTGGTGAAGGAATTATGTAATTATGTTGTAAAAGAAAATATTAATATTAAGGACAACGGTGGGAAGAATTTATGCTTCTTATTGAAGAGAAACAGTATATAAAAACTTGTATCTTTTTCTATAAAGGAGGGACCCAGAGAAAAGAAAACAGAAAGTTTGAAAAGAATCTCTTGGATGTAAAAACGCCCCACTAAGTTGCAAAATATAAAGGAGCACAAAAATAGAACCAGAGGACCAGTTACTAAAGCTCTACAGTCAGTAATAGACAGACACAACATAGTCAAACAAGACTATAATGGTGGCAATTTTATCTGCAACGACTACCAGCGTCATCTTGTTGAAAAAGAATACAAAGAATTGACCAAAAAAAAAATCTGCACTATTGCCAAAAACACACAGCAAGATAAAACAATAGACCAATCATTTAAGATAGAATCCAAATACAGCACAAATTCAAGGAAGACTTAAGGAAGGTTCATATAGGTTCATTTAGCCCTGTCCCATGTGGGTCCTGTTACACAAGAAAACATAGATGAGGAAGAGCTGGTCGTGAAACCTTGCATGAAAATATACAGACACCCTTTTCTAAATAGTATCCACTCAAGACATCACATTCTTGATAGTCACTGCGTAGATTTCATGAAAAGGTTTAACCTTGGAATGGCTTTACACGGAGACAAAATTGGGACAACTGTTGCATTGTACTATTGCAAAAATAGAAAGAAGGACATAAGAAAAGTATGTAAATAATTAGGATAAGTATTAGTATGAATAATGAAGTTAACTGAAAAGGTGAAGGAAAGAAAGGAGGGGTTTGACGGCTAAATGCTAAAATTAATGAAAGATAGACAAAGAGGCTGAGGAAGGCGGACGAAGAAAGAATTAGAGAAAAGCACTAATTCAATAATGATTAACTCGCAGGCTGAGGTGGTATCTTCCCCGCTTTTCATTATAAAGATCAAGCAATCCTGTACTAATTAACACACCTGTTATCAAGTTATCTCCTGTCCAGTTACCCCAGGGTCCCTCAAAATCTGTCAGCTCAACAGATTATGGATTATGTAATTCCTGCAAGTAACCCCTGGGAGACTACTTTGATGTCCACTGGTTCTTGAAGAAATAGTCTATCTTTCTATATAAGAACTATTTCATTTGATCATGAACTTAAACAGATATGAATATTTAAAAACTGGTTGTAATTTTACATATAGTTCTTTTTCTATAGCATTTTTCTCCCGTGTACGGTATACGATGTTACCAAAACAAAATTTACATGTCATTAAAATTTGAAACTTCGTCTATTAGATCCACACATTTTGATAAAAAAATATTTATACTTTAAGTAGGACATTGCAGTTTATAATGGGCTAAATCTTGTGTCCAGCAGGGCCTGGTTTGATCGATGCATGACCCAGCGGGCGTTGCTAATGGGTGTTCCCTGAACAATCCGACGAGTGAACTAAAAGTTGGGAAGTTCGTCGCCGGGGAATAAAGTGATCATATGAGAGATGAGACAAATTTTAGAAGGAAGAAAGCCTAAAGACATTTGAGTAGTGATATTATGTTCTCCCTGTTAGTCATTCTTAAAATACATTTGATCATGGCAATATTGAATCAAAAAGTGAATCACCATACCTGTAAATCTACAGACTTATACTTTAATGGACTCTCAGATTTGTGGAGGGGAAGGCAAAAACGGGTGGGGAAACAGGGAAACTACATCATGCAGATGTAGATTGAAGAGTTTGTCTTTAACACTCTCAATCAAAGTGTTATCTAGTAGCTTGTATCTAACAATCTTTGACATTTTGGATACATTTTCTGTTTTTACAGTTTTTAATAATATATAAATTTACTACACAATTATTTACAAAATTTAGTAAATTTTGAACTTGCTCAATTCCTATTATGAAACTGAATGTATACCCTGTAATTATTATGGCTAACTCTGATTCATTGTCTCAAGGCACAGGAAATAAGACTAGATAACTCCATAAACAGTGCTTATTTGAGATATAGTCACTGATGATGACGAAGGAAAACTCACTTTATGATTGTTGTAGACAAGGGCCCAGAGCGCAGACGTTGCGATAAGTTGGGTCTCTTCATCCTCCCTGGATTCAATCTGCTGCATTAACACACCGATCATCTTATCTGAAACAATATGATGAAATGCACGACCTCTCTTGAAAAAATTCACATAATCAAGCAAACATCTCTAAACTCCTAAAGACTACACTAAAAAATATGACCAAATATAGGGAAATACCTAAAAAGTTGCTAGTTTCTTTTTCTCTTATTTGTATCTCTGAGATATTGTGAAGGCAAAATATAATGAATTTCTCATGAATATAATTTTGTTTAAAAAAGCTAGCTAGGGGCATTTATAGAGAAAATTATCAGTGAATGCTCATTTACCAGTACTACTTATACGTCAAAGGGTTTTACTTAATTTTTAAACAAACCCTGGAACACATTTATGAAAAATGATTCAGTATGACGAACCTGCAGCAAGCAGCTTGGGTTTGTTGGGGGCATGGCAGCATAAATTTCTCACGACCAGAGTAGCGTTTCGCTGACATGAACTGGAGCCTGCTTCCATCATGTCCATGAGAACTGTCAAAGCATCTGGAAAAAAAATAAATACAAGGATTTATTTATAAAGGTTAATCAAGTGATCATGTAGCTGACACGGTTCCAACCATCAAAACATGGACACTTTTAATTCGACATTGGGTATTTTCTCATGTGCCAATCATGAGTCTGAAGTATTAAGTCTACTCTAAAGTATGTTGATAAGTATGTTGATTAAGCATTCATGAAAAAATCTAACCTTCTTGGAATTGAAACAAAAACAAATGGAAGCAGATGGATTACAAGTTTTTAAAGCAATATTTCACAACCAATAATAGGAAATCATCTTCGATCATAACAAAGGAATTGTAGTGAAATTTTGAGACAATAATCAATCAGAATGCTCTTTTTCTGTAAATTATTTCCATTCATTCCTCTTCATCTTCAGCATTGACAACTACCAATGTCAACTTAACAATTTCATTGTACTTATAAAATGCTTGAGAAACAAATGGATCCCAATATAGCCACCTGGAACCTTGAGGATAATTTGCTGGCCATCCACACTGAAGGAGAGAGCCAGGATCAGTTCACACCACAGCAGATCCACCGCGGCTCGGACTTTCCCTCTGCGCTTGCGTGGGTTCAGTTGGGAAAACTGGTTCACAAAAGGGCTCTGATACATAGGAAAAAGGAACGGGTAAGAAAAGAGTGGAGGGAGAAAGAATTTCAGTTAAAAATATATGGGGAAAAAGTAGATGTCAGAAATACTGAAATAGCAACTCAACTTGAAAGGGTTGCAAAAATTATAAATATTTACGTTCAAAAAAAAAAAAAATGATAAACCTAGATGTAATCTTAAACACAATTATTAATTTAAATAAACAGCTGCTCACCTAACAATGTCAGAAAAGTGGCTTATTTGTTTGCAAAGAAATTTGCTGCTGCTGTTAACAATTAATATTTTTTTTGTTAAAGGAAAGAAGTCTGACATGGAATACACGTGTATTTGGACAGTTTGAGATTCAAATAAACATCATTGTTTAAAAGATTTAAAAAGCTTCAACACTATCGAAACTATGAAATAGCCAATTTACGCCCAGCCCCTAATAGAGTCCCACCTTCCAGAGAACTGTGCGGCACTCAGAGTTCAAAGCCAGGTTAGTGAGGAGACCAAAGGTCAGCCGCAGCAAGGGAGAGCACTCGTCTCTGTCCAGTTCCCTCTGAGCCAGCTTGAGCACGTAGTGAAGCAACGATCCTGAGCTGGAAATCCCTCCCGTGGGCTTGCTCAACCCTGCTGAAATCGCTGAATGACTATTGGTGAATGAACTGGCGGCTGCGTAAAAAAAACGGGGAACAATGGGGGAGTGGGGTGGGTGGTGGAGGGGAGAGGAAAACTTATACAGTGGTCGTCACTTCAGGTATTGACTTGAATTTGCACAGAACTATTAACTATTAGCTCAAGTCTCACATTGTGTTGTAGGTTTTTTGTCTTTTTTAAAAACTTCTTTCAATGTTTACCCTGTGTTTTATATTGAACTAGATGAAAGTCACAGAAATATTATGGCTTAATCATGAAATAATATGGCTTATTCCACATCTAGTTTCTTTAGGCGTAATCCACATCTAGTTTCTTTAGGCTTAAGCCACATCTAGTTTCTTTAGGCTTAAGCCACATCTAGTTTCTTTAGGCTTAAGCCAAAAGGCCAATCAAGTTTTACAGAAGTTGATAATTCATTTTTCAAAAACTACTGACATTAGTTGTGTTACCTGAGTTACAGTGCGCAGAGTACGTGGTGAGAAGAGAGAGAGCGCTGGACAGCAGGGAGGGCTCTTGCTGACACCAGGCCCACAGTCTTTGCAGCACACAAGTCAGGCCACTGTGATGACAGGCGATCTACAATATTGAAAAAAAACAATTGGCAGAAACAAAATGAGCATGACATCATACTGATGAAGTGAAAAAAAATCTCCTTTGTAACAGCTATTGAGACTGAGTGAAAATTAAAAAAACAACATGTTAGTTTTAGATTTAGCATCAGTAAGAAGACAAAACGTTAGATCACTCGCAAAATGATTGTAGAATGGTCAAACAAACATAAAATATACACAGCTATTTATTACTTTTAACTTTTGTTGGCTTCATGATTAATATATCCATTAGTGAAGCTATGGGTTTTATTTCTTTTGTTGTCATAATAAATATATATAATTATGCTTATGCTATTTTGATACCACCTCTGGTTTGCTTTATTTTCTGCATTGTTTCATTTATTTAAAAATCTCTTTTGGCAAAGATTTCTATGTAGTCCTTTTCAAAGCACCAAATCACCTTAACATCCACATTGTCACACATGAATGTCCGCAGGAAATCCAGAATCATCACAAGCTCTTGCAATAATGGAGCCTCCTGTAAAACATTAAAGCAGTAATAAGAGATGACAAGTCAGGTATAAATCCTTTTTAGTTTGTGGAGGTGAAATAAGGAGAAAACATATTGATCAATAAAATTCCAACAAAAATAGCATTCCTAAAAAAAAACAAAAATAAAACAATCAACCACAACATCAAAAGTTTTTACTCCTCATACAAGAAGTGCTTGATAAGTTGTTGATGACATAGAACAACATAGAGACTCAACAAGCTTTAAAATTTTACAAACAGTCTTACATTAAACTCCTAACTCTGACTCTCTAGTTAAAAAGTAGCTCTATTATAACAAGAAGAACCCACTTTTCTGCCTGATAGTTTCATGATTCCCAGGGTCTCCAGGTTCAGCTGGTCGTGTGTTTGTTTCAGCTGCTCCACTGTGGTCTCCACAACGCCCGCTGCCGAAACATAACAGCAACGTAGCAATATTTGCCTCAACACCAAAAATGAGAAGTAAATCAATGTACATCTCCAAACTTTTGATAGACACATTAAAATAATGTTCTAACATAAAACTGCTTTTTTTGACCATTCGAAAAGTCTAGCAGATTTTAGTCAAGATGTTTGCTATTAAAGTTAATCTGAAATAATAGACAGCATAAATTTTCAATAGTTACATGAAAATTTGAATGAATATAATGTTACTACAATGAACAGCTTCTTTCAATTGAATCAAATTTCAAATGAAGATTTTGTTAATCAAATAAGCACGATTGTCGATATTGTTTCCAAATATCCGTCTATTTCACTCACCATCCAGGGCCGACTTTTTTGCCGTTTGTGACACGGCCAGGACAGCCTTGAGGGAGCTGACCAGCTTGAGCCTGAGGTCGCCCTCCCCCCTCTCCACCTTGCTGGCCTTCTCCTCCCAGCTGACCGCCATGGCTGGCTCAAACAGGCTAACCAAGGCCTGGCACAGAAGCTGACCTGTGGTCACTCCAGCTGGACAGTCTGACGTCTCAGTTCGGTCTTCAGCAGCTTGAAATGAGAGGCACAATGAATCATTGAGTGAAAAGGTTTACCAAAGAGCTTCTTACAAGCTCAACAGACTGGTTTTGAAACTAAATCTTTATGTTTTACACAGTAAATGACTTCCAAAACCAAGAAAAACAACCAATAACAACACAAACCAGAAATATTATCTTTCACCTCCCTTTTATTCACTAAATATGCATAAAATCTATGAATAACCACACTGTTAATTATATATCTTCAGCATATTTTCTATTATTTTTCAATGTCTTTTACTGTGTCATTGAATTTCATATGTACTGAAATGAAGAAATATTTTTTAACTTTTGATAAAACAGTCATAAAATCAAATATCATGTATCACCTGTATTGCCTTTATTTCCCGATGATATCAAAAGGAAAATTGAAAGACTATCATGACATTACTAACTCAGGCTGTTTGTACTCAAAGCAGAATAAGTAAAGCCAATTTTTTTTTGTCATTAGCAGAAATAAGCACCCTGTAAACATTATGGACCATTAAAAAAAGACACAATTTACATGTTTAGAGCCCTATTCCTTTTTTTGTAAACAATTGTACAGTATCTTTCATTAGAAAATTTATGGAATTGATTGGGTAAACCTTAAATACAGTATTGAGAGTGAGAACGTACCTTCAGAAATCTGAGTGTCTAGTAACTCAGTAAGCGTGGCCACCTCCATGACTCGGTCTGGGTCACGGAAAGAGTTGCGACTTTCTTCTGTCAATAGCAAGGCTAAAAAGTCCAGAGTGGCATGTAACAAAGGGAGGCCATCTGGGGTACGGTCTGCAAGTATTACTCCCATGGACTCTGTAAAAAATGCATAAGTTGTCATGGAAAATGTAAAAACATGTCTGAACTAGGATTTAATTAAAAAAACAAACAAACAAATAACCAGCAACCTAGTAACGTTAGGTATTAAAATGTTATCATCAGCCTTCTTTGCTTATATTTAAAAAAAAAGAGAGAGTACTGTCTTTCAATTTCTTTTCTATCAATAGTTTTGCAAGATATTTCATTTTTTGTGTTTTATTTTCTGATACCGAATATTGATATATCTTGAGCAATTACAAATAATGTTCCTCTGAAAATTTCTTGGTTCTGAAGAAGGCTTACCTGTAAGTGGAAACCAGATTGGCCCTAGAGCTGCGGTCAGAGAAACCAGAGCAGTTGGCCCCTGTGTCTGCAACAAGCTGGAGAACAGTCTCAGAACGCTGACGGAGAGAGCACTGCACACCGAGCCAACATCGTCTTTGCCTGTCAAGCAACATTAAAAAAATAAAATGCGTAAATCGCATCTTGATTTAACATCTTGCTGCAGTTAACGCTGTTATTTCTTTTGCTAAGATCAAATATAGATCTAGAAATATTGTCGAGTTTTAGATCTACACATTCTTGAGTTGTATTCTTAACCCTCAGACAGGTTGTTTATCAATAAAGTCAAATTATTGCCTTCCTACAAAGGATTTCTAGGATTCATTATGTTGACAAGATAGTGTGTCCGAGTCTAATTGAAAAATAATCATTCAACAATGGACCTGCAACAGGGACCCACTTTATCGAAACAACACCACATCAATGTATATCCTCTATTTGTCTGATTATACTAGGGAAAGAAGATATAAAATCACTCCTTGTGAATGTAATATTTTCAGATTTAAGGATCTCTTTGCGTATTCATTAAATTGTATTACCTATTATTGCTAACTATCTTACACTCACCGTGCCACTTAAACAAAACAAGCGACCCAAAAGCAGCCAGGCAAGCCTTGTTGGCGAGCAGCTCCGCCCTGGTGTTGGTGTCAATCGCCACACACGTGGTCAGTAGGTCAGCGACTGACAGGTACATGGCCAGGAGGTTGCGCAGTGCTGGCACAGCAGCCGATCCAGACTGGCCAGCGGTCATCTCCTCACACAATGCCTGGACTTGGTTTGGATTCACTTGGCTGAGGGAAAAAATAAATAATAATAATAAAGACATTGTGAGAGGAACAGCAGTAATATTCAGTTGATGGCACACATAGAGGTATTAATATAAAAGAGACATTGTGAAAAAGAACAAAAAGTACCAACATTCAGTCTTTGAGACCTATTGAGGCATTAATTTGAGACATAGTGAAAAAGAAAGTGCAAAAAAAAAATCCCTCTCTCTAAGGCTATCATTAAGGTGCTCTAGGAGTAAGGCAGTCCGGAATTATTCACCATTGAGCATTATGCTAGAGATAAGGCATATAGACTGCAATACAGGCAGGTAAAAAGTTCATTCATATGGATGTTTATATCGCTTAGTTTTTTTAACTCAAATTAGATACAATTCTTCATGTTATTTTTGTCCATGACAATACTTTTCTTCACACTCTTTTATTTCCAAAAAAAGAGGGGAACCATTTGTCCCTTTTTAAGTATCATGAGTCAATAATTTTTAATTTCTATTTCGTTTTAGATCTATTTGAAACATGTTCATTTAAAGACAATGGTAATTAAAAATGTAATAAAAACAACCTCAGAAAGTTTTGAATGTAGTTGTACACCTTCTCACAAATATATATATTGAAGCTTCAAAGTCTCACAATTCATGCCATTAAGCATTGGTCTTGACCAGTTTAATGTCTTTTAAGTATCAATTAAGTCACACAAAACGAAAAGACTCCATAGCGAGCTACCCTGAAATTGGTCGCTCACTGAACATAAAAATATGTGGCGGCCAAAGGGGGGATCAAACAGCAACATTTCGCATTGGTATCTCATGCTTTCATACGAACCACCAAGCCCCCTAAAGGCAAACCAACATTCTGATGAAAGACTTCACACCCTTAGACGGGGTGGTCATATGTTCCACAGGGGATCAAGAGGCTTAAACTGACTAAACTAATCTTATCAGCGAAGAGAGAATTACCTGAGTTTGCAGGTACTAACCTTAGAAGGGAAGAGATGATAGCCTGAGTCTGCAGGTACTAACCTTAGAAGGGAAGAGATGATTGCCTGAGTCTGCAGGTACTAACCTTAGAAGGGAAGAGATGATTGCCTGAGTCTGCAGGTACTAACCTTAGAAGGGAAGAGATGATAGCCTGAGTCTGCAGGTACTAACCTTAGAAGGGAAGAGATGATTGCCTGAGTCTGCAGGTCAAATTCTTTTTGTGGTGGACTTAACTAATCTTAGAAGGGAAGAGATGATAGCCTGAGTCTGCAGGTACTAACCTTAGAAGCGAAGAGATGATAGCCTGCGTCTGCAGGTACTAACCTTAGAAGCGAAGAGATGATAGCAGGTACTAACCTTAGAAGGGAAGAGAGAATTACCTGAGTTTGCAGGTACTAACCTTAGAAGGGAAGAGATGATTGCCTGAGTCTGCAGGTACTAACCTTAGAAGGGAAGAGATGATAGCCTGAGTCTGCAGGTACTAACCTTAGAAGGGAAGAGATGATAGCCTGAGTCTGCAGGTACTAACCTTAGAAGGGAAGAGATGATAGCCTGAGTCTGCAGGTACTAACCTTAGAAGGGAAGAGATGATAGCCTGAGTCTGCAGGTACTAACCTTAGAAGCGAAGAGATGATAGCCTGCGTCTGCAGGTACTAACCTTAGAAGCGAAGAGATGATAGCAGGTACTAACCTTAGAAGGGAAGAGATGATTGCCTGAGTCTGCAGGTACTAACCTTAGAAGCGAAGAGATGATAGCCTGAGTCTGCAGGTACTAACCTTAGAAGGGAAGAGATGATAGCCTGAGTCTGCAGGTACTAACCTTAGAAGGGAAGAGATGATAGCCTGCGTCTGCAGGTACTAACCTTAGAAGGGAAGAGATGATAGCCTGCGTCTGCAGGTACTAACCTTAGAAGGGAAGAGATGATAGCCTGCGTCTGCAGGTACTAACCTTAGAAGGGAAGAGATGATAGCCTGAGTCTGCAGGCCGGCCAGGCACGAGCGTGGGCTCAACTGGACGAGGTTATTCAGCAAGCGTACCACCGCCGAGATCAGACCAGGGGTCGTCACACTGTGGCCCTCGTCGTTCAAAAAGTTTTCACCCCCGTCCGTCCCTTAAACAAGAAAGCAAGTTAGTTCAACTTTAAGTTATTTTTTACCATACTACTTGTATTTCAGTTAAACAATTATCAGATTTTCAAAATAGTGCACAAACGCTCTTTTGTTTTTAAATCTTTCTTTCTCTCCTTTTTTTAATTGATTAAAGACAAAGAATAGTAGAATTTGCAATACCACAGGAATGAAACATTATTTTTGATTATCTCAAAACTACTTGTTGTGACGTTGCACTAACACAGGAATGAATCAAACATTATTTTTGATTATCTCCTATTAACTACTTGTTGAGGAGATGGTGCATCTCACTCGACTGACCTTCCTGGTGCCGGAGCTGGGACGTGTCTGTGCCAGTGGACGAGCTGAGCGTGGAGTCCGGCCCTGTTCCCTGACTGCCTGCAGACTGCGCACGGGGAATACAAGGATAGTCTTATTATTATTAAGAGTATTTTCATGAAAAAAAAACTAATATCACGCTCCCCATTAAAGTATGCTATGAGTTGAAACATGAAACTTCACATAAAATATTTAAAAAAAAAAGTAAGAATGAAGGTTATTGACAGAATCTTAGACTCAATTTGATATAGCTATCTAGATTCACAAAACAAAGTGGATCCTAATGTTTCATATAATTGTAAAAAAAAATAAAGAACAGCTCAGTAATCATTTCCTCTTGACATGAGGATAGACTTAATCTATATATTCATTTTAATTATCCAGTACACATGAACAGATTCAGGCAAAGAAAAGTAAAAAAAAACAATGTTAACAATAAAAATTAGGAAAGTAAGCTAGTTAATCTGAAAAAAAAAAGAAGGTAAGGTACCTGCACACATTAAAAACTGTACATATAACTCTGACAGAGAATTAAAATATAAAAATCTGTGAGATTGATAATGTAAAAAATACTAGAGCTTATGTGTTTGCCATTTTGATTTGACTGTGTAAGATTGTAAGCTCCCACCTTGGACCTTGCCGATGGGTTTGGGGTCGGCTGGCCGGACTCGCTGGTCACATTGGTCAGGGCAGTTCGACCGGTCCTCTCCACATCACTGGCACTGTCTGGCAGGAGACAGGCACAGAACATCTCAAGATTAGATAAGATAAGGTTTTATAAATCATGATCACTGGCACTGTCTGGTAGGAGACAGGCACAGAATAGCTCAAGATAAGATAAGATAAGATTTTATAAATCATGATCACTGGCACTATCTGGTAGGAAACAGGCACAGAATAGCTCAAGATAAGATAAGATAAGATTTTATAAATCACCCATGGGAGAATTTAAAAGACAAGGCTTAAGAACACACAAATAAAAAAGGCACCTTCTGGTTGGGAACATTCACAAAACATTTTAAGGAAAGATAAAATTTTGTTTATCACTCATTTGGAACTTAAAACAAAAGGCCCAAGAATACAGGGACTAATTGGCAAGAAATAAATACTATTTATGTTTAGGAATGTAATGTATATGTAGTTTGTAGTTGGAACAATCTAGATGTCTTTGAGTATGACACATGTTTCCCTTTCATGTAATCAGACGACACAATAACTTTACTTTGCAATTAAATTTCAAGGCTCAACAGTAATGGGTCATTGAAACCATAAGAAAAAAAATAAAATAAAAACTAAGACTGAGATGCATACCATATAAGTCAATACAAAAGTACATGATCATTTCATTTTATAGTTAATGAACAATTTTATTTAGGAAAAACAGTAGGCCAAATTGACTATTTTAATGTCAGACTAACTCTTTAGACCACTCCCCCCCCCCCCCCCCCAAAAAAAAACAAAAAAAACTTATCTGTCATCCTTGAGACAAACTTTGCCAGTGAAGTTAAAATAAATTTCTAAAGAATTACATTTTAAGATGAATGTGTCCCAAAGCTACCAGATACAAACGCAAGGTCACAACCTACCAGACTTGGTGTCAGAAGTAAAGGAGACAACCAAACTTTCACAACCTACCAGATATGGTGTCAGAAGTGAAGGAGACAACCGAACTTTCACAACCTACCAGATATGGTGTCAGAAGTGAAGGAGACAACTGAAGTTTCACAACCTACCAGATATGGTGTCAGAAGTAAAGGAGACAACTGAAGTTTAACAACCTACCAGATATGGTGTCAGAAGTAAAGGAGACAACCGAACTTTCACAACCTACCAGATATGGTGTCAGAAGTGAAGGAGACAACTGAAGTTTCACAACCTACCAGATATGGTGTCAGAAGTAAAGGAGACAACTGAAGTTTCACAACCTACCAGATATGGTGTCAGAAGTGAAGGAGACAACTGAAGTTTCACAACCTACCAGATATGGTGTCAGAAGTGAAGGAGACAACTGAAGTTTCACAACCTACCAGACTTGGTGTCAGAAGTAAAGGAGACAACTGAAGTTTCACAACCTACCAGATATGGTGTCAGAAGTAAAGGAGACAACCGAACTTTCACAACCTACCAGATATGGTGTCAGAAGTGAAGGAGACAACTGAAGTTTCACAACCTACCAGATATGGTGTCAGAAGTGAAGGAGACAACTGACGTTTCACAACCTACCAGATATGGTGTCAGAAGTGAAGGAGACAACTGACGTTTCACAACCTACCAGATATGGTGTCAGAAGTGAAGGAGACAACTGAAGTTTCACAACCTACCAGATATGGTGTCAGAAGTGAAGGAGACAACTGACGTTTCACAACCTACCAGATATGGTGTCAGAAGTAAAGGAGACAACTGAAGTTTCACAACCTACCAGATATGGTGTCAGAAGTAAAGGAGACAACTGAAGTTTCACAACCTACCAGATATGGTGTCAGAAGTAAAGGAGACAACCGAAGTTTCACAACCTACCAGATATGGTGTCAGAAGTAAAGGAGACAACCGAACTTTCACAACCTACCAGATATGGTGTCAGAAGCCGAGGATGCAAAAAAGGTTTCCAGCACTGCGGGCATCTCTGTGTTGACGAGTACGGGCTGGACCAGGCTCACCCAGCACACGTTGGTCAGCAGGTCCGACACGCTGGCGTACAGGTTGGTGTGGGACACGAGCGCCTCCAGGGCAGCAATGCCCAGCAGTACAACCTGCAGCACAGCACATTGGTGGTGGTGGCGGGGGAAATAGTTCATAGAGAATCAAACTGATGCAATGTTTTTATATTTTGTTATAGTACAAACAATAACCTTTATCTTATTGAATTTCATGGATATAGTGCTCTATATATAACCTGCATTATTATCATTATTGTTATGAATATTATTATTATTATTATTATTATTATTATTATTATTATTATTATTATTATTATTATTATTATTATTTTTATTATTATCATTCTTTAATAGTTTTGGTAAAGAACATAAGATTTTCTGACCTATTATAGACCTTTTTCTTTTAATTATAAGGTTTCACCGATAACATAAATATCGTAGAAACAATTTTCCCAAATAAATTTTGTCACTGACGTCTTCACTGCCAATCTCTGAGTCTGACCTGATAATCCTCATCTGTGACCACTGGACCTTGCCAGGTGGTTGCTCCGCCTCCCACCATTGTCTCAAAATCCCCACTTGGCATTTTCTGGGATGTTAGGTTTACCAGAAGCAGTGCGGCCTGTGATTGCATCATGATGAATGATTTGGGAGAGAAAAATAGAATTAAAAAACCCTGAGTTGTTCTATTTCACTGATTTTAACATACATTTATTTAATAAATCTGTTCTCAGAATTAAAGGCTGTGCCTTTCTCTGCTTCACAGAACAGTAAAAGAAACATTTATTATTCACTTAAGAGGTAGTTTGCCACTTTCACTACTATATATTTTCACTGATCACAAATTAGTTTTTTCAATAACACAAAAGCACATACTCGCCAATCTTAATCATTAAAATAATTAAGAAATAAAGTGACAAAAATACATTGAGAAGGTTCAGCTTGTGATTAACTTATTTAATTCATATTTAGACTAAGAAACAAACATGGCGAACCGCTGAGAGCAGCCCAGCGGAATCAGACAGTTAAAGATACCAGTACGAGTAGCAAATGTCCATGATAAGATTTCGATAAATAATTGTTTTTTGAATTAACAAAGTTTTGGTGGCTTATGCGTAAGACATAATTATATACAAAAGGTCATTAAAAAAAAAAAAAAAACTAAAAATAAGTTGGCCATTTTTATTAAAATCAATCGATAAAAATCTTTTTGGTCCTATTTTATGATAAAAACCACAAACCTAACTTTGGTGGAAGTTAAGTCAAACTAATTAGACTTTTCCTTCCAATAACAAATTTTATAATTATTACCAGAAGCAGTGCGGCCTGTGATTGCATCATGATGAATGATTTGGGAGAGAAGAATAGAATTAAAAAACCCTGAGTTGTTCTATTTCACTGATATTAACATAAATTTATTTAATAAACATGTTCTCAGAATGAAAGGCTGTGCCTTTTCTCTGCTTTACAGAATAGTAAAAGCAATATTTATTATCCAATTAACAGGTAGTTTGACATTTTCATTATTAGATATTTTCACTGATCACAAAACCTTAGGTTTGCATAAATTAGTTTTTTCAATAACACAAAAGCACATACTCGCCAATCTTAATCATTCAATAATTAAGAAATAAAGTGACAAAAATACATTGAGAAGGTTCAGCTTGTGATTAACTGATTAAGTCCGCAATTTAAATCATATTTAGAATAAGAAACAAACATGGCGAGCCGCTGAGAGCAGCCCAGCGGAATTAAACAGTTAAAGATACCAACAAGAGTAGCAAATGTCCATGATAAGATTTCGATAAATAATTGTTTTTTGAATTAACAAAGTTTTGGCGCCTTATGCGTAAGACATAATTATATACACAAGATTATGAAAAAAAACAACAAAAAATATTTAAAAAGTTTGTATCGTTAGTTGGCCATTTTTATTAAAATCAATAGATAAAAATCTTTTTGGTCCTATTTTATGATAAAAGCCACAAACCTAGCTGAGGTGGAAGTTAAGTCAAACTAATTAGACTTTTCCTTCCAATAACGAATTTTATAATAACCTTCCTCCCCCCCACCACTAATCTACAAATGTAATACTAAATGCACACATATTTACGCATTGCTAGTGTATCAAAGAATCCAAAAAGCTAACATTAAAACCTTCCACAAAGACTGTGGGTTGCGCACCGACCTGCTGACACACCATGCTGCACTCCACTGGGTCCAGCAGGATACTGAACGCTGCGCCCCAGATTCCACCAGGGATGTGTTTGCACCGCGAGGCAACCAGGATGCGACCAGCTTCCGTAGATGTTAGAGCCACCGCAATGCCTAAACCTGCTACCCTGACCTGGACACAGATTAGAGAAAATTATACCTGGTGATATAGTACGCATTGGCACAGAAACACTGACAAAATTATGCCTGGTGATATAGTAAGCATTGGCACAGAAACACTGACAAAATTATACCTGGTCATATAGTAAGCATTGGCACAGAAACACTGAAGACACGAAGTCTTAGAACACGGAAAAAATATAGAGAGCTATTCAAGTATCCATGCTATAAAGAATAATCAGCTCTTTTGTTTTCCTGAGTCTTTGCAACATTACCAGTACAATCTCCCCGTAAATATTGCTTTCCTAAAAAAAAAAGTATACTTTTATTACATGTATAATTTTTTTAAGGAAATGACATTGCAGGTTTTTTCAACTCATAATGGTACTAATTTAAAAAAAAAAGGAATTGTATAAGGTGTTCTACTACCTAATATACAAGTTTTAATTTTAGTTTGAGACCCTGCAACCCACTTAAGAACTTTCCGACAGGTAATTTATTGACTCAAACTGGGAAGAAAAAAGCAATTCAGGAAAACTCAACCTGTCACATTAATATTTTAAAAATTCGCTTTGCAATAAAAATGTAAACGATGTGAGAAATCACAGTTTAAAAAAACAACATATTCTTAAGGACTTTTAATAATGATTTATTCAACAACTGAGACATATTTTTAATTTTCTTTTTTAATTGACTAAAATGTTTAAATAAATGATATATATTTTTTCTATTCTATAAAACCTGATTTATTCTGATTGGTAATACAATATAGGCATGAAAATGTATAAAATCTATAGAGAGGATATTACTCTATGCTAAAGCGCTCACCTCCGAGTCTCTATAGGCCCACAGTGTGATGAGCCAGTTCAAACCGTGGTCGGTGTCTAGGCCACAATCTTGTCTGGAGTACAGCCAGTTCTTTACCCAATCCTACAAACACACATTTGATTCAGATAAGAGCTAAGCAATACCAGAAATGCAAACGTTGGTTAATAAAATGTGATTAAAAATTTTTTTATAAAGTTGAGTGGACGCCTATTCAAAGAGTGATGAAAAATTGGAAAGAATCATTTTATTGCATGTAGATATAAATTCAATACAAAACCAATTTTATTGACTTATATTTTTGAAATTTTAATAAAACATAAATTAGCTTGAACTGTGTTGCATTCAATATAATTATACATTCTGTGTAAATGTTATTTAAATGTTTTATATACTTAGACCCTCAAAAGAAAAGTCATCTACCTTGTCTTCTGAGCTGCAGTTCATCTCATAGGCCAAATGCCTGAGACAGAGTGCTGTTGATTTGGTCACACCTTTGCCCATGAAGGAAAGAGAGGTGCCACCCCGACCAATGTGAAAAGACCACACAACCTGAAGGAGAAATCAAGAAAACTCATTTCAGTTTTGGGATACAGAGAAAGCATAATTATTTAATATTATATAAAAAGCACATATTTGTTAAAAATTTAAATAAATTTTGCAGGTTCCTAAAAAATGTGTAGGTTGACGTCAAATCCTTTTAAATCTTAAGGGTCCTCCCCAAAGAAAGCACCTTCTTTCAGTACATGTTAGATAGGACTCCTTAGTATATTATTTAAGATAACAATTTTGTAAATTCAGTTTGATGAGCTCTCATTTTAAATGCACTGAGCGGCTCATTTTATAGTTGATAATAATACTGAGTTATTCAGAGGACAACCTCACTAACACAAACACCATGAGTGATGAAATCCAAAAACGATTTTAAAGTTGGAAGAAATGTAGTGATGAATGATGTATCAGAAAATTATTTATCTTCTAGAAAACAAAAAGCCATTGCTTTGAGCATAGAGCTCAACATCAAGGGGTGGACAGCCATG
>RQTK01000123.1:618641-695199 GCA_003991915.1 Elysia chlorotica | reverse complement strand
CTCCCAAAATAAAAAAAGCACATCACACAAAGATCGAGAAAGCCGGGTGACAGACAAAGAAGTGGGACACTCAGCGACATAAGTCTAAGTCTTAGTCTAATATCATATTTTCAGCCAGTATACATCATCAGTCGAAATGCATTGTTTCGTGAGTTTTGATGTGATCATTCTAAATATTAATAACTTAGTAGTGTATAAAAGTTGTTTTCACCTCCAGGAGACTATTGAGCAGCTGGTTGCAGAGCGAAGTCGCATCCAGCTCAGAACATTCCTTGCTCCATCCAGGTCTGCACAGAGAATCAAAAACATGAGATCAGGCAATAAATCAGAAGGCGGTCCGTACGGCCGAAAAGAGAACTGATGTGGTTATAAATGAATTTGCGGCTAGATCAATATCTTTAATGATAACTATCTCTCATTCCATATGCATTCATAAACTACAGGCTCTTTCTCTTCTCTTAATTTATACCTTTTTCCAGATTCACTCTATCAATACTTCTGGATATATAAGGATTTGATGAAGAAAGAAAAGTGCAGCCATTCGCAAACAAAAAAAATATCAATTTGTTCAAATATATTTAGTTAAAAACCAAAAATCGAAGTAAAACAACTAGATTTTTTCTCTCCATAATTTCTCCATAATCATAGGCAAGAGATCAGTGTAAATAACAAAAATGGTAATATTTCATAGTGTGCTTTTAAATTTACCAACTGGGAGTAAAGTCTTACCTGGCAGTTACATGCATTAGGCATGAAAGTGTTCCCTCAAGCGAGGCCAGGTTGTAAAAGTGTGGAGCATCACTAATGTTGAGTCGACACTGCAGTCGTCGTACAAAGTCTCCTCTCATGAGCACAGGCGGCACCCTGTTCAGGGAGAGGGCGATCAATAACCAGATCTTGGTGTGGTTTATATATTCATTCAAAAAGTTTTTTCACAAGGTTCAATTAGCCTGATGAACTAAAACCGACTGAGTGAAACTTGTCTGCGAATTAGACTTTAAAATTTTTGTTACAAGTAGCAATCACATTTTTCAAACACAGCTTTTTTTGCTTTTAAAATTCAAATTTAGTAATTATTTGAAATCAGTTTTTAGAAATGTGAAACTTTCTGAACAGAAGACTATTTTAAAACATCTTTCTAAAGTCCTACATTAAAAACATTTAATAAGAATCAGCTAAACAGCCAATGTGATTTTGGATCAATTTAATCACAAATGGATAATGCATGTTTTTTTTAATTTACTTTTAGAAAGCAGTACAAGGGAAATCACTTATTGAAAATATTAAAGCATTGCATGCTGTTACAATTTCCAAAGAACTCAAATACACTATAATCAAAATGATTTTTTATGACATTTCTCTGATAAAGAGTGGAATTCAGGTAAACACAATTCTTGAACTAACATGCGCACACATATAGATATATTTTTTGTTTCACAACCATAAGTACAGACCTTTTACAGAGCTGATAAGGCAGATTCAGGTTAATGCTGGTCACATAGTGCAATATTTGTTTGTCAAGGCTCCTGGCAGGGCAGTAAACAAGGCAAGGGAAAAAAGAAAATAAGCAAAACTAGAAAAATATTGTTTACCTTTGATATTCTAAATATAAACTCATAGTATTTTGCTGCCTAAACATTTTTCTTAGTCGTTGAGAGGCTAAAGGTTGGGTCCAATTTCAGATATGGAGAGATATTAAAAACACATGGCTTTCTCTGGATTGCTGCAGTGCATATTACTTCACTCACTTACGAGTCTAGCTACAAAATCCAATCAGGAACTCTAGTATGTTGAACTCTGGAAAAGTTAACTCTCTCTACCCCTTCATGCTTATGGAAAAAATCTTTTTATAAAAAATAAAACAAACTCAATATCCAAAGAGGATAAATTTTGTCCCATACTCTAGGACAGAGAGTTGGGCAACCAAGAGGTAGGGTCCTGATGTTTCCTTGGCAAACGACATTGTGAGGTAGGTTGTCATGCTTTTCCTCCCCGCAGTTTACTTTTATTGTGACTTAAGAACAACAGCTATCCATTCCTGGTTGGGTTTACACAGGAGGTACAGAACATTTTTTGCCCACACCGTGATCGAACCCTTAACCATTGCACCAAAGAGGGTACCTAGGTTTCAAAGTTACTATTTCAACTATCATCGGGATTGTTAAATTCTTATCACCTTCTAATAGCATTTGCCCCTGCAGCCTCAGCTCCCTCTCCGACCCTGGCTACGGATTTCTTCATGAGAGCCATGAGCGGCCCCTCAGGTCTGTACAGCTTGTCTATGAGCCAGGTCAACACTGGCAGGGTGGCAGGGCTGGAGCTCCGCAGGTTGGACTTGTAACACTGCAGGGCTGAGCTAATGAACTTCAGGACTAAATGGAGCAATCTCTGATCGCAGCTTGAGATTGGAGTTACTATCAGAAATCTGAAACAAAGAAAATACGATTTTGGAACATATTTTAAAATCATTCTTTAACTCATGCTACATTATCCCAATACTGGCACCAATCTTTCAAGTAGTTGCGTGATTGTGGATCTAATCTGCAGCTTTCTGATTGGAAAGAGCATGATCTACAATTAGACCACCTTGTCCACACAATTTAATATTAACCACAGTAGGGAATTTTGTATTTCATTCATTGAACATTCAACTAGCATTCCAATAAAGTCATGAAAACATTTTACAGTACTAAAATAAAAATATAAATGACCCATAGTGTTTCCAGTAATAAAACCGAATGAAGTCATTGCTGCCTGTGAAATTTTTATTGAAAACCTAACGGACTAAGTATCGCACCTCTCTAACACTGTGTACCAGTTTGGAGTGTTAACAAGGAACTGAGTGAGGCCCTGGCCTGACAGAGCTACTGTGTAGGCCAGCATCCTGTCGAGGGAGCCTGTGACCTCGGCATGGGAACCTGCGTTTCTGATGGAGTTCAGGCAATAGCGAAGCTGCCAAGACACACAGGACATCTCCAGCACCGTGCGATCAATCTCTGACAGCTGCAACACTGCGCAAAACCTGCATGGACAAGATGGAGTTGACCACTACTTTGGTATCTTATTTTTAAGTCGTTTAAAACTTTCTGATAGAGCTACATGTTGAAAGGCTCATTGAAAAAAAATATATCAGTAAATAAATAGAAACATTTTTCTTGAAATTGATTTCTTTGGATTACTTTTTTGTTTTAAAAATCTTTATAAATGCATGGGTATAGATAGAAAAGTACAATTTTTAATCACTTTCATTCTCTCTGAAAATAAATGCCTTTATAAGATACTATTATTTTTGCTTTCATTTTGCCCATAAAGCCTCCATTTAAAAGTCAACAATGAACTTGAATTAAATTTTCACCCATTGTTCATACTCCAAGAGCAATATCCATCACTATACCTGAATGTAACTCTGTCTTCCAGTATTTTTTTTGTGCTGACCATATGTAGGCAAAGTAAAGAATATTATCACCAAGAGTACGTGTCTTACTCATTGCTCGTCTCCTGGAAGAGCCGCGTGCGGAACGAGTCTAGCATCTGCTCGAGGCCGCCCTGCCAGGCCAAGTTCCAGGCAACTCTCATCATGCTCTTGGGTCCACTGGTCAGCAGCACGTCTCCCTCTGGGTCTGGCAAGCTCAGCGTGTTGGGACTGCTGCTGTGGTGAACTGACGGCTTGAAAGGCAAGCGGTACCTACAAGTGGAAGAACAAAAAGACGCATACATTACTTCTGCATAAAGCTCTTCAAGCTCTTCCTTTTAAGTTAAGAGCACATTTATGTAGTGCAACCTGTTTATGTAAAAAAAAACTTTACATTTTTTTTCAAGACTTCCAATATATGAGATTGCATCTTGTCTATTAAATCTAAGTCATGAATTATAGGTATATTCATAAATTGCTTTCATTTTTTATGACATAATTCATATTTGAACTTTTTAAGACAGAGGCAAATGAAATGATATAAGGCACAGTCATGTTGAGCATGTTTTATAATGCTAAATTACATATTTTGACATATACAAATCCTGAAATCCTTTCAAATGATATCAAAACACCATCATGTGTGATCTTAAGATCTTTGTGATATGGTTTCTGCCAAGTATAATCAGCAAGACTGTTTATTTATATAGAGTGCTAACCTCTCTTTTCTTTAACATTTCCTATGTTCCCTTCAAACTTAAATCTTACATGACTATAAAAGTCAGCGAAAACGTAGCTAACCTCTCTTTTCTTTAACATTTCCTATGTTCCCTTCAAACCTAAATCTTACATGACTATAAAAGTCAGCGAAAACGTAGCTAATCTCTCTTTTCTTTAACATTTCCTATGTTCCCTTCAAACTTAAATCTTACATGACTATAAAAGTCAGGGAAAACGTGGCACTAACCTTTGCACTACCTGAGCAGGAAGACTGAACCTCGTCCCAGGAGCATCAGCCTCACCAGCACTGTGAGATATGACAGAGAGAATATAAAAACAAAACCGATAAACTATTGGACTTGAACAATTATCCTCCATGCCAGAAAAAAAAAGAAAAAAATACAAATGATTAGAAAAAAGTATAATAAAAAGTAAAAACTATAATTTAAAAATTATATTAAAAATTTCATAACAAAAATCTGTTCACATTTCTTTAATCTACAAAATAATAAATAAATAAATAAAATGTAAAAAATAAAGTTTTATAGATAGTTGTGTAGTTTCCTCACATATGCTTTTCACAAAGATGAGTGAAACATTCATGCACTATATCTCTCCAAGAGGAATACAATGGAATACAAGATGTGAAAATACATTTGAAACAACTTTGCAGTATAATCACTTTTCAATAAGTATAATATTTTTATCAACTTGCAAAACATTGGAAAGTCTTTGAGTGTTGATAGTTAATTTTTTCACATGGCAAAAAAATTAGCTGTGAATTTCCAACCAACGAGTTGGTGCTCTGATGATCTTGCCAAGACACAAACAGTCCTCTGGGTTGGAGGCTCCCGACACACTGAATACAAGAGCAGTCAGATCACTGCAATACTACTATCAGGTTTAAACTGAGACAGATAAACAACAGAGTCCAATTGTCGACTGTGGGGAACATTTGAAGATTTGCCATGATACTAGCAATTTGTTTTGTATTTTGTTGTAATTTTTAGATCTGCACTATACTTACTTTTGATATTTCTTTGGGCTCTACAATTACTTGCAATGTGTTGTACTGGCTATTTGCATGTTTGGAAGGAATTCTTTAAAGTTTATTTTTTAATCCTTACCCAATATCAAACTTGGCCACCTCATCAAAAAGCAAGAGAACCATAATGTGAGAGATGTCAGCCTTAACCGTCGCTTCTTCCTGATGCAGTAATGCCACTGTGGACAGACATACGAAAACAGAGATGTTAAGCTAAATAAACAGTCCCCAAAATGTGATTTGATACACATAAAGTTTACATAAAATGATGGTTAGTTAGCCCTACTTGTGAAATTTTTGGTAGAAATCTGCAGCCATTTTAATGATATAATGCATTTCTATAAAAAAAATTGTCTGTGTTGCTTTCCTCCTTAACAATGTCATTCCTCGTTTCTTTTTTTTTTTTTAAACCATTGCTTTACTGGTCTCTAAATCTTCTTTTCATATGCAGGCATAAATGAAATCCAATGAAAACTAATAAAGAAGCAAATGGCAATGATGGTACCTCTGAGCAGTGTGTTGTACAGGTTGTTATCCTTGGCCAGTGTGTGTCTCAGGGAATAGTCGTGGTGCAGGAGGTACTTCATCATAGCAACACATGCTGGCACATGCGCAGCAAACTCTTCCTGTGGTCATCATATGTACTGATCAAGTAACTATCGCAAAGCATAATTCTATGCTTTTCTGAGTTAATATATACTTCAAGATATATATACAATAGAATCTGAAAGAAGCAAAAAGAAACATGCAAGACATCCACACCTCAAAAACTATAAATGAAATACTTTTTTGCACAGCAACTTTGGAGAAACTTTGCTTTTCACAAAGATGAGTGAAACATTCATGCACTATATCTCTCCAAGAGGAATACAATGGAATACAAGATGTGAAAATACATTTGAAACAACTTTGCAGTATAATCACTTTTCAATAAGTATAATATTTTTATCAACTTGCAAAACATTGGAAAGTCTTTGAGTGTTGATAGTTAATTTTTTCACATGGCAAAAAAAAAAATGAAATACTTTTTTGCACAGCAACTTTGGAGAAACTTGACGATTTATTTGTCTGCAATATATTTTTGATAGAGAAAAGCACACATGTTTTTCAATGGACTCCCCACATTATGACTTGCCTTATTATCTGCCTCTTCCACAGCTGTTTGGATTATGCCGCTGATCTCCTCCACTCCACCTTTCTCTTTGAACAAGGCATGTAAATGTGGATCTAGGCAGATAAAACACACAGACAGTATGCACTTACAGAAATATTGGGGCATATGTTGCAGATCATTCTTTTTTTCTCTCGTGGTTTTATTGAAAGAAGGCAATGTCTTGGTAACAGTCCAATATTAAATTTCTTGAATATTTTCCCGTGCAAGTGAAAAAAAGCCTTCATATAGACCTTAATATTAGGAACACTGAATTAATATAAAAAAATTGTTATTTGAGTATTCAAAATCACAGTAAAGAGTAAAATCAGGTGTATCCTTTCAATGGTATTGAATTAAGAATTAAATTAGGATGGATAATAGATGTCATTCTAGTTGCCGTGTATATCTACATCATAAATTGTGTAGTTTTGTCAAATATTTTTTCCAAACTGGCACGACAAAGAGGTGGGTCTACTGATGTCTAAGGCTGGTTCTTTCACACCAATCATTATTCACCTCTCAGCATCATTGCCAACTGGTCTCCTGCTGATTTCTTTACTCCAGGATCAACAGGATTGGACGTAAATATATCAAAGACTTGCATCATTCCTTCCTCCTGCAATAAAAAATAGAATCCAGAAAAAATGTGATTTTATTATTCCATTATTTGATAAAAAGTTGGAATTTAAATTATCAAAATCTGAATATTTATAAGATTTCATTACATATGAGCTGAATATTTCTATGAATTTTTCGTGACTGTTCATTTTGTATTTAACATATTTTTTCAGTGAAATTTTTCAACTCCTGGACATTTGTATACAGCTGTATTCAGTTTTGTCTTGTGCAGACTGTGGTGTAAAAATTATCGTGGTATTCATATTTACAATCAATATTTTGAAGAAATGTAAAGCCATGTTGGACCTTGTCCTTTTTTAATATATTCTTGCTGAGTGTTGGAGAACTGTAGTCAGACCACCACCTTTTACCGCCAACAAAAACAAAACACCTACTTTGCCTTTTTACAGCAATATCACCAGGCTCTCAACAAATGCCAACCAAACTGCCCGCGCAGCAAACATATCGACACACCAAGTAATTTGTATACACACAGCAAAACCAGTTTTAAGCTGCGAACGAGGGGTCGACGTCATGGCCAACGAAAAGCTCGTCACATAATAGTAATTGCAGTTGGGCGAGAAAATCACTTCAAAATGTCAATAAATAACACTCAGTTGTTTAACAAAAATTTAATAAACATTGAATGTGAAAACAAAATTAATGAGACAAACAGAAGCGAAAACTTTACGACAGGCTACTTTAATGCACAGAGTGTAAAGGAAAAAACGGAAGACATTAAGGATTTAATTATGTGTCACAATCTTGATATTTTGTGTGTATGTGAGACATGACTTCGAGAACAAGGACATGAGTCTGTACTAGCAAACTTTACACCACCTGGTTATGAGATTTAATCTTTTCCGCGCCTTTCAGGTAGAGATGGGTGGTGTTGCGTTCATTTTTAAAGAGACGATAGCCCCAACAACAAAGCCAACAATGCAATGACGAGCTCAACTTTTGAAGCGGCAGAGCTTGCTTTCCAAAACAAGCCTATTTCTTTTCAAGTGTTATGCATCTACTGTCCAACACCAAGCCAGACAAACAAAATTCTTAATTCATCAACGTTCAAAGCACCCCTTTTGTAGGTGAAAATTTATCTAGTTTTGAAACTGTATCTGAAAGATATTCCAATCAAATGGTCAATTAAAACATGCAAGTTAGATCCTGTGTCATCAACCCGTCTAAAAGATGTTTATGATATTTATCTCCAGTATGTTACAGCCCTTATGAATTCATCTCTTCAATCTGGCACTGTCCCTGATATTTTCAAAGAGGCTTTTATGAGATCTTTCCTAAAAAAGCCTGGGCTAGATAGTAATGATTTAAACAATTAAAGGCCAGTATCGAATCTTCCATTTATCTCTAAAGTACTTGAGAGATTTGTTTTGAAACAGCTCATGAAACACCTGAAGTGTAACAATTTGAATGAAAAATTCAAGTTGGCTTATAAAAAACATCATAGCACTGAAACCACTATTCTGCCTGCTTGTAATGATCTTTTAAAGGGTGCATATGAAAGAAAAGTTAATCTTTTGGCATTGCTAGACCTTTGACTGCTTTTAATACAATTGATCACGATATTCTTATAAAGGTCTAGAAACTTCTTTTGTTATAAAGGGTACAATCCTTAAGTGCTTTTCTTCCCATCTAGCAAATAAAATTCATTCTGTCAAAGCTGATGAATTTCGATCTTTTTAAAAGCATATGATTTTAGTACGTAATAAAAAGAAGAAAAATCTATAAACTTAATTTTTATTTTAACCCTTTGCCCTCTTTGTTCTATGCCTTGCATTGTAAAACAACAAATTTTATATTTAATCATCGTCATAAGCATAATTTTAAACTTTTTGGATAATACTTTATTTATATCTCCAGCATATTTTATTTTCTTGTCCTGTAAGATGTTGAATGCTAAGATTTTATTGGTTTGTGTTTGTTGTACTATTAATGTTTTATACAATTTTATAGACGCATAGAGCATTGCTTTTTCTTTGAACATGCGCAATATAAATACCATTCATTATCAATATTATTATTATCATTGAAAGAAATGTTTTGCTACCTCTATCAAGATCAAATTGCAAAAGAGTGTTTGCTGTGAATCTATTAAAAAATTGAATCTTCAGTTGTGTAGAAAACACAATTAAATGGTTTTTAAATAATACTTGATAAGGACCATTGTTTTTGCTACATTCACTTTTTAAGTGCTTAGATATAACAAACTGAAACCATGAAAAAAAAAAAAAAAAAGATACCTAATGATACTTTCCACTAAAAAGTTGACAAAACAGAGGCATCGAATTAGATTCTCCTATAAAAGAGATAATAATCCACTTCAAATGTTTGGCAGCGTTGCTTCTCACTCTGGAGTTTATAGAATCATGGGGGAAATATTTTAAAATACATTTGTGTCAGCAAATAAAGTCAATTGGTATAAAAAAAATAATGTATATAAACATATATTTGATATATCATGCATAGCATCTTTAAAGGCTTTCAAGAAATTAAAAGAAGACAAAACTGGGTGAATTCATAATAGTCTAGATTTATAAATACATAGCGTCATGTGAGTGTGACTACGGCGCAAGTCAGATTTTTCCCAAAATGCAAGTGATATGTTGTTGTAAAGGTGATAATGAAATCTATCTAACTGAAATTCAGATTTAAAAATTGGGCTATGTTTTTGTTTTATCTTATAAGAACCTTGTATCCAATATCAAGGACAAATGAGGAAATAAACATTATCTCAAAAGTATCACAAATGACTCATGCAAAAATCATAGCACATTGACAATAGGCATTTTCACAGTTCTGTGTTCATTTTTGCAAATCCAAAATTTTATATATAATTTCACTTAAAAAACCTTGACTTCATAAAAAAAACAATGCTGAAGAACTTTCATCAGTGTTTCTAAAAAGCACTGTGTAGACCTGTAAGTGCCTCTTGACACAATTAGCTGAAAATTTTACCACCTCTACACATCCTCTACACATAGGACAGACGAGTGTCGAAGGCGCAAGTTTTTCTAAGGGGGTCCGGGGGCATGCACCCCTGTAAAATTTTGTGAAAACCAAGTCCAAAATAAGCCCTCTGGTGAATCTTTTGAGTTTCATTAGTAAGAAAATACCAGAATAACAAATAGATGAACCCCAATAAATTCTGAAGCACTTTATGTTTTGGATTGGTCTAAAAAAACAAAACTTAAGTGTAAATGGTACTGTAACACAGGCATTGATTCTCATCTGTGTTACATAAGTCAACAATGTACAGTAAAAGAGCGATACATAAACTTGTCTTAGTCTAGTGAAATGTATTAAAGCAGTATGATAGATTGACTCCTGTTAAATCATTTTTATTTGTGCCCATAACGTAGCAAAATACTAGCCTGTAGACTTAACATTAACATAGTGGTTTAACAAAACATGTTGATCTTATGTGTTATTAAAGGAGTTTGCCATGGATAAAAAAACACGGGGGGTCCAAAGGTAAAGAGTTTGGTTATATTAAGAGGGTTGCGGGTTTGAGTCCCATTCTATCTGCCAAGATTTTGTTCCTCCTGGTTGGGTCGGTGTCAAGCACAGTACTCAGACAAGTCCCTGTAACCCCATCATCGTAAAGGATTCCCCTCGATACCCATAGATAGCATTGACCGGAACACTGGTAAAATCTAAGTCTAGATGAGTTCTGCAGTTTATAGTTCGATCTAAAATATGCTGTTTGTTTTTTATGTAGCATAAGATTAAAATAATTACATAGATATTAGATCTAAAAACAGATTTCTGAAATTAAGATACTAGTATAAGCTAGATCTACATTAATTACAGTGATTAAAAGAACACTAAAGCCGTAGAGTGCATGACTCGAATGATAGTACTTAAGTAAACACGATCAACGACAATTTAAAAGTATGATCAAACGCAGTTTAAAACAACAATCAAAATCTTAAGTTAGAAATAACGGCAGGGGCAGATGACTGGATGTGAAGATAGAGAGATCGATATTGATTAGACAAATAAACGAGAGACTTTATCTAAATTAATAGTCCTTGCATGTAAAAGTACAACCTAGCACATGATTCACAAAAGAACAGTTAATAAAGGCGAGGGCCGAGTATTGGGTGTAGAGATGGAGAAATCGGCATTGTGATGAATAAACAATAAACTAGAGCTACGTCCCTTGTTTGTAAACGCATATTATAATTACGCGAAAGAACTGCTCGATGGTCAACACCAATAAGGCAAAGAAAAAGAGAAACATCACTAACCGATTAAACAACTAAATTGTTCCGACATTTTCTTTTGCGCTCGAAACTTTCATCTTTCTTCCCTAGTCCGGCTGCGTGATTGACACAAAAATCTCAGCCGCACGTACAAAATATTTATCGAGATAAACATTGGACATGTCAGAAAAGTCTTGGCAGCTCTGCAGTATGCATTATTATGATAGCGCTTGTATTCACACTAATAAGTGTCGCCTCAGATTAAAATAAATACGTAACTTTTAACACACCCTGAAAAAAATTCTCCTAAACGAAAGACGACGGTCTGACTTTTTTATCTCTTGATCGACATAAGGATCCTACTTTAATTTTCATCTGGAAAAAATCATGTCGGAGAGTCCGACTTTTCCCTTAGATCAGATATCGGGTCAAAAGTTGGGTCGGAAAAGTCTTGATTGTCAAAATTGTCAGAATTCCGACAATTGTCAGAAAATTTACAGGTCTGATAGTGACCACTTAGAGGAGAAAAAAACAAATTTATAAAGTTTCTTACAAGTTCTTAATAGTTAGGAAGATAGTTTTATCAATCATAGAATTTTGACACAAAAGGGAAAAACCTTACTTTCTATCGGCAAGATACATGAGACGAAGACTTCCACGCAGCTTGTCCAACAGAGAAAGGTTATGGCTGCTAGTGGTGGGGTCTAGCAGTGACCACAGGCGTCGACCAAGAGGGGTGCCCTCATCCGTGTACGACTGGCAGAGAAAAGAGAGGGTTAGGTGGGCCGCAAATTAAACATATTACCAGAAATAAATGGTTAAGAGCCCTCAGGTGTTACGATTTCTCTTGGAAAAACAACCGTGCCATTTAGATTCAAACTCCTTTATTATCACAAAATTTCTTTATGATAGTTACTTAATAAAATTATTAACCTGTATACAGGAAAGTCATATAAATATATGAACTTCTGAATGTACTCATACTTTATGGTAAGTTAACACTGTCATAAAATACTCTGATTCACAAGAGGTAGAGTAAGATTATGAGACAATTTAATTGTTTTACAAAAGCGATCAAAAATATAATAGTGTGTAGTCCTCGAACTACTATAATATAATATAATATTATATAATATAATGCAATTCAACTCAGGGTGACTGTGGCAACTGCAGTTAATTATAGTGCTGCTGATCAAAGCTAACAGAGTCAATGAAAGTCTTAACTTTAATGAAAAGTTTCTATTGTTCCCCCTTTAAAACCCTATAAACATTGATGCTAAAGAATGTGTTTTAAATACTGGGTGTACAGAAGATAATTCTTCTATTTTAGTTTATGAGGTTAGCTAATGTTCAATTACTAAATGTGACAACATTATGGTTGACTAACGGACATCCGTCACATAGAAATGAATTTATGACAGATCCAATTGTGCGCCAACGCTTTGGGGGTGAACCAGAAGCCTTACCTGCAGCACAGGCAGAGCTTTGGTCAGTGCCAGCATCAGTTCCTGCCACAGAGCCTCCGACATCAGCATCTGCGACTGGAGCAAATGGTGCAGGCAGTCACAACTAGCACTGCGCACCTAAGCAAGGAGGGAAGAAAAACTCCCATTCAGAATCACACATATTTTGGCTGAGGTGCCACCATGTCACAATGAAAAAAAAAAAAGGCAAAGTAGAATAAAAGAATAAAAAAAAAACTATCAAAAACGTTTGGAGAGGTCTCCAACCTTTGCACTTGAATCAGCTAAGCCAAATACAGCCAGTTGATACAGGACATCAGCATTCATAACAAACTTGCTCTTCAAGCATTCCTTGGGCTTCACCGTTGAGGCATGAGTTGTCTGCAAACTTTCCTGCAAATAAGAGAAAACCATTGATCTTTCTTTGTTTTTTTTCATTAAAAAAATTTGGCTTTTTTATTTTTTTTTTCTTGCTATCGTTTATTTTGTTGAAAAAGGCTGAAAAAACCTGCCACAGATTACAAAGGTGAAAAGCCATTATCATTGAGTCTTCGATATTAGAAATCTCTCTATTGATGCTATGCAAGTTTTAATAGAGACATGAAATACATTTGTCCTTAGCATTGAAAAAGTTGCACCTGAAGGGATAATATGATTTTGATATGCACATTTAAACTAAATATATAACGGTGCAGCTAAAATTTGGCACATTGATATATTAAGAAACAAAACATTAAAAAGTTTCCAAAAGAAATGAAAAAAAAAAAAACAACACCTCATGTTCTACGGATTATTCAAGTTTGACAGAAAGCACTGCATGAAATCTTAGCAACAGCAACTTGGCCCACCGATAATTTATTACTGGTTTAAGAAGAGGCATTCATGGACCTCTATATACTTACTACTTTTACTTGACTATACAACATTGGTTCTGTTGCATATCGCCACAGTGCTACGGTTTTGGCATCATGCATTTTCGCTTCTTTTGAGATCATCAATATGAACTTTTTATTTCATTATTTATGCTTCTAATTGGAAAAAAGCAAACACCTATTAGCGCATAGATAGATTTCATCTTAGTGAACAACAATATATCACTTGCATTATGGCATAAGATCACTTATGCCATAACGGTACAATATTGGCATGTTTTAATATCAACCTGTATAGCATCAAGCAAAGCAGTGTGGCATGTTTCTCTGACGCTCTCAGCAGGGAAAGCCATCAACTTGAGCAGTATGGATGTGCAATGGTCTACGGTGGCTTTATCAGATTTCCTTTTGCTGCATCTATAGAAAAAAAGCATTTTTTTTTAAATTGTACTTTAAAAATATTGTTGGTTGTAACATGCCAAATAACAGGAAATATGGTAGTATCTAAAACCAAATAGTTTCTCTTTAACAAACACTCTCATATGATAACACTAAGTCTTGTACTCACAATTTCCTCAGATTGTTTATAAGTATATGTGAAAGTTTTATTGCAACACACTGAATATAAAAAAAGCTCTTAACTTTACAAGATTAAAAAATAAGGTAAAATAGAAACTTTAAGTCTAGAAAAGTCAATCCCAGCCTCAATATGTGTAAGTCAGTGCTATGCTACTCACATTATAGACATAAAGTTGACAAACTTGGCCACGAAGGGCAAGTAGAGGTGATAACTCAGGCTCGGCAAGGCATCCTCCGCAAGGGCTGCCAAGTGTTTAGCATTGGCTTTCTGAAACGAGAGCGATCATCAGTATCTTTTTCTATCCCTGTATAAAACAAGAGGGTTAATGTATTGTATTGCCACTTAGATAGCAGAATAGTCTACACCATTCTTTGTAAATTAGAGATCATTTAAAAAAAAACACAACAAAAAACATTAATATATTAGTAATCCAAATTCTATGGTTGCTTTTTCTACTCTTGTTAATTAAAAGCAAATTAAATAATTTAATTGTAACTTCAGCATGAGATAGATACTGATCTAAGAAACAAATTGACGTGCTAATGTCAACAAGACATATCTCTGAGATATGCCAGACTGTTAGCTGAAGGATGATATGCTCTTTAAAAAAAAAGGTAACTACATACAGTATAGCCTTGATTATTCATCAACATTAAGAGCTTAAAACAACAGTATACAGCACATCAAGCCCACTCTACATACAGTATAGCCTTGATTATTCATCTACATTAAGAGCTTAAAACAACTGTATACAGTACATCAAGCCCACTCTACATACAGTATAGCCTTGATTATTCATCTACATTAAGAGCTTAAAACAACTGTATACAGTACATCAAGCCCACTCTACATACAGTATAGCCTTGATTATTCATCTACATTAAAACAACTGTATACAGTACATCAAGCCCACTCTACATACAGTATAGCCTTGATTATTCATCTACATTAAGAGCTTAAAACAACTGTATACAGTACATCAAGCCCACTCTACATACAGTATAGCCTTGATTATTCATCTACATTAAAACAACTGTATACAGTACATCAAGCCCACTCTACATACAGTATAGCCTTGATTATTCATCTACATTAAGAGCTTAAAACAACAGTATACAGTACATCAAGCCCACTCTACATACAGTATAGCCTTGATTATTCATCTACATTAAAAAAAAAAAACAACAGTATACAGTACATCAAGCCCACTCTACATACAGTATAGCCTTGATTATTCATCAACATTAAGAGCAAAAAACAACTGTATACAGTACATCAAGCCCACTCTACATACAGTATAGCCTTGATTATTCATCTACATTAAGAGCTTAAAACAACTGTATACAGTACATCAAGCCCACTCACCTCATCTTCTGCCTGCAAACAAAAGGCACATGCCTTAGTGAGCGAGCGACACATGTCTAGCGACAGCTGAAAGTCTGCGGAACTCGACAGGCCCAGGCTCTGGCAGATTGCCAGACACAGAGCACGGCACTGTGGGTGGGCTATGGCCAGGGGTTGATCAAAGATCAGGCTTGGCAGTCTGGATCTCAGCGACTCGGGTAAAACTGCGACCATCTGGGGGAAGACAAAGTTCCAACAAACAATAAGTTGGGCACTTGTGGAACTTTTAACTTGAACCTTTGTAAAAGATCTTATTAAGTCGCAAAGACATGTTTAAAACAACTAAAAGCAAAGTCTGAGTAGTTTACTTAATACAAGTAAAACATCAATGCTTGTGAAACATCTATGAATATTACGCGATATCAACACTGACAAAAATTTCCATTGTTTTAGAAGATCCAAGTTATGCATGTCATAACCATACAGGAATATACAAACATTACCTTGTCGAGAGGTATCATGATGAGGAACCTGGTGAGTGTGGCTGCCACACCCATGTAGAGGATCCTGTGGTCGGCCAGTGCCCCAAGCTCTGGGTCCAGTGGGCTGTTGCTGTGATGGTCCTGGTGGTGGAAGCTCAGCAAGTCTCCTAGACAGTCCAGGCAGTCAGAGAGCCGGTCAACCTGGGAGAGAGAGAGTGAGAGAGAGAGAGAGAGGCGGATAAAAACAATGTATGTTTTAACGTATACAACATCATCACTGCAGTTTCAAGTAATGGTAAAGATTGATTTCTTTTGTCTTACGTCAGCAGCTAGGCTATAATGCAGAAGGTACCTCAGCTTACGCCAGCAGCTAGGCTATAATGCAGAAGGTACTTCAGCTTACGCCAGCAGCTAGGCTATAAACAGAAAAGATATGGAGGAGAAAGACAAAAGTACAAAGGGGAGGGGACAGCTTACGTCAGCAGCTAGCAAAAGTACAAAGAGGTACTTCAGCTTACGCCAGCAGCTAGGCTATAATGCAGAAGGTACTTCAGCTTACGTCAGCAGCTAGGCTATAATGCAGAAGGTACCTCAGCTTACGTCAGCAGCTAGGCTATAATGCAGAAGGTACCTCAGCTTACGTCAGCAGCTAGGCTATAATGCAGTAGGTACCTCAGAGCAGGAGCCTGTGACTAAGCCGATCATACTATACAGAACACCCACCAAAACAATGAGGAAAAATGCACCAGGACTTAAACCTAGATATTCTGCTCCATAATGGAGACACTCTAATCCCAGGCTACCATGCTCCCGAGAAGCAGAAAAAGAAATGAAAGAGGCAAAACTAAGCAGCACCTCCCGGCACCCACTGGCACTCACCACTTCCCTGGCCATGTCCCTGGGGTCCGTCCACAGCTCCTGGTCCAGCACACACCTGAGCACCACCAGAGCCTCGTGGCTGAGACCCAGCACAGCGCTGCCCAGGGGGAGGCCCGGCGAGCGCAGGCGGGGGAGGGCTCTCTGCAGGACGGCGACCAAAAGCTGGGGCAGGGAGAGCTGCAGGTGATGGGGCCGCGCCCTGTCCAGGTCGAGCACGGTGGGGGAGTCGGGGGCAGCCTCGCCGTTTGGGTCTGGTTCTAGCCCAACACTTGAATTCCTGCAGATAGTAAAGAGCAGTGATGCCAACTGGATCATTCATTTTTTTCTGAACCTTTTCGTGTTAAGCAACATTACATGTCCGGTCACAAAAAGTAAGTCCTGTACATATCTTAACTGAGGCCAGATCAGCCAACTTTGTCCTGATTAAATATCCTTAAATTCACAGAAAATTGGCGTCACTGAAAGCAAAAAATAAATAATGGTTATCTGTCAGTATCACACTTCAAATAAAGCCTTGCCCCCATTCTCTTGCCTCACAAAACAAAAACATTCCCTCCAGAAAAACTGTCATAACTTTAGCTTGTTTGTAAAGAATCACTTCAAAAAATGATTTCATTTTTTCTTTTTGAAAAAAAAGAAAAAAAAAAAAGAAATTATTTAGATCATCAACTGCATTTGAAATGATATATTTAATCTGTTGTATACTGTAGTATAAAAAAAGGTTTCAATAAAGGTAATGCCTTTGCACAGAAAATTGTGTTTATGGTTTGAATGGAAAGTGCTGCCAGGATATTGCTGTCCAATATATTTTAAGAATATAATAAGGGCATCTTTATTTTTGTGTGACAACTAACCTGCTGAGAGAGGAGGAGCTATCCCCATCTTTCCCGTCTCCCCTGTCTCTGCGATCACTGGAAACTCCATTCCCTCCCCTGATCAGAGTGGCAGGGTTGACCCCTTGCTGAGCTGAGTAGCAAGATGAGGGAGGGCCGGAGTTCGAAGCCACGGAACTTAGAGTGGTTGAGTTGAAATCTGTGCTTATCACACATGAAAGAGAAAGAAAGTTTAGAGTAAAAAAAATAATAATAATAAAAAAAAGTCATTTTAGGATGGCATTTTATTTTTTTGCAAAAAGGCAAAAAAAAAAAGAATTTAATGTCGCATGAAGTCTTAGGCAGGGGGAAAATTCACTTCTTTTTAAATTTCTTTCCATCTCTATTCATCAAAAAAGCTAGTTATAGAGAGAGTTCCATCTCTAGTTGTTAATATTCCTAGCCTACCTTAGAGAAAGTTAAAGAAGTCTTTTGATATACCTAAACATGACAATTAAAAAATTAAAAAAAAAACAACAAAAAACATCACAATGCATAAAAAAATTAAATGATGAAGTATAAGACAAAGACACAGGATTGTAGAGCATACCACATAAAAAAATAACCTCACCTTGCTTAGAAGTATACAATGCAGGGTCTTGGAAATATCTGATTCGAACCTGGAGACATCTGATAAAGACTGTGAGAGTCTTACAGGCCTGGACCACCACAGGGTGGTCAGCAGGATTTGGCAAGGACACCAGGGATAACAAGCTCTGAAGAGAACAGCAGAAAAATAATACAAAGTTTTCAATGAACAAAATAGAACTAAGACAGAGGGATTTCCGTGGAAGATTATGACCACTGAAAGCTTTTTAAAAAAGTAGACATAAGGGATACAGAGTGCTCTCCCCTGTCTTAGCCACAGGAATAAAAAGGCTCAAGGGGACTTTGAGTTGAATAATATGACTTAGCTAACACGATATCACTTATGGCAAAATGACTACTGGGCAAAAACTGCAAAGCAAATAGTAATCCTACTCACCTTCAGAATCTCAGGCCTTTGCAAAAATATTTCAGCTGGAAAGTCTTGGAAGACAACATCTGCTAAAAATTCACAGGAGCCGATTAACATGCTGTGGTCCTTAGACTGAAGCGAACTGAAATGGAAAATAATCATAATAAATTATAAAGACAGAAGTTATACATTGACGAAACCAACCTCCTCTTGTAACACATTGAAAATTAATACTTTTTCTAAGACATATGAAAAAGAAAATTAAATGTAAGAGCTTAGTTGCTACACCAGAAACATTAAATGATACAAACAAATAACAGTCTAAATGAAACATTACAAACCAAATTCCCTAAAATCCATAATAAACCCAATTCTTCCATTTTTTGTAAGCTAAAAAGAAACAAGAGATATGTAACAGATTCACAAAAAAGCTTTTTAAGAGCTATAGTTAGTATGTGGGCTAATATTAGGATTGGTGGAAAAAAAAAGTGTTTGTGCGCCTTGGGAGGTGCGAAGGGGGGAGGGGGGAGGGTTGGGGGAGAGAAGCACCCAAGGGGCATTTTTTACCAAGCTAGACAGTTTTAATATAACAACAAGATTCGTCATATCGCTATTGCAAATAAGGTGAAACATATTTTTTAAAAACTGTCATCATTGGTGTCATGGTAACACCTCCATGTTAAATATTTGTGCAGTAAAAAACATATGCCTTTAAAACCAATCTAGTCCTACATAACAAACTTGTCCAACACAAAGTTTACATCCAATACAAAGCTGTATGCATGGAGTTTTCAGTAATTTGAATTTTTTTTAATGAATTTTTGAAATTGGTATTTACAAAATCTCAATTACTCAATATTTATGATGTTTTCAACATTTAAAACCGCTTTTTCCAAAAGTCTCAGGAATATAAAAAAAAACTTGATCCATACGTGCCTTGGTAATATGACAAGGGTGCCATGTGCACAGTTTTGTACAAATCGGTTGATAAATAAAAAACTAGATACGTTTTTGGTACCAAAAAAGCAAGTTTTGAGAAAAATGCGTTTGGAATTTTTGCTGAGTTTCTGGAGCATAAAAGAGACTGAAAATTCGTTTTGGCAAACCAAAACATCCTTGCCTACTCAGCATTATCCCCTTCTTCTGTCTCTTTCTCCATAGCCACAGTTAGCGTTACTTTCCAGTTTTTTCTCCTTTTCGCGACTCAATGGTGCTCTTTAGCACGCAGCCCAAGGCATATATGGCTCCTTACTAGCCCCTACCACACTTCATAGTTTATTGTACGCTGCAAACAGGACATAATTATTTTGCAGGGAGAACCCTGTGCCTTAAATCATAGGTTTTTTTTTTCCTGAAGGATGGGACTTGAATCACGCATCCATGGTGCCATTTTTGTTATGGTTTTAAAGAAGTTAATAATGAAGAAATAATAAAAAGCTCCCAATCGATGTTTTGATTAAAAAAAAAAAATAGTCGTCCGAGGTGGCACCCCTGCCTTTAATAAAAAATTAAGCAAGCACAATGTTCTGAGTAAAAATTGAATATAGATGCTATTCTAAATATCCAGACATCTTTATTTTAAAATATAGGAAGGACCAAAATCAAACTATTTAGAGAGATTGCTAAAAAAAGGAACCAAGTTATTGTATGTTATATAATTTATAGAACAAAAGGTTAGGCAGATGAATTATTTAAAAACATCTTTTGAAAAGATAGAACATCACGGAAAGATGATTAAGGCAATTTGAAAAAAAAAAAAAACAACAAAAAACAATTACAACAACAACAAATTACCTATTTGTTGATGCAATTACTTGCTGATCTGTCTGAGTCAATGGCAACCATGGAAACATGTATAGTCTGAATAGACTTCCACTGGATTCTACAAAAAAGTTTACAAAAATATTTAAACACAGTTATAAAAACTTATCCATTAAAATTTTAAAAAAAGGATTATGCTTGAGAAACCCTTTGTGTAAGATGGCTCATGAGTTGGAAATTTGTCTCTTCTCTTTTTAAAGACATAGAAAGTTAGTATACATGACCTTATTCATACTAAAAAAAAGGAGGAAAAAAATCTTAATACCTTTTCACTAATCCTTTGGAAATGACAATCTGCTTTCAACTTAAAGTATTTTAATGTAAGATTAATATGAGCAGATATATTGTTCTGTTAAATTTTTAAGAATAAGTAATTAAAACCAAAGAAAGGGTAAAATTTCATACTAGCCGAGAAAAAGTGGCAACAGAAACTTTGCATTGATGTTCTATAGCGATTGCAAGCATATTGTAATTTCAACTGAAATAATCTCCAATGACACTGCTTGGGTGTAAGGCAACATAAAAATTATGAAGTAAGAAATGGTGCTGAACTTTTAAAATTTTATATTTTATATTCATTACCTTCAATTGGTGTCAGAAAAAAATCCTCAGCAGGAACATAGTTCTGAGTATTCTGTGTCCTGCCTAAGTTCAGTGAGTCTCTTTGAACAGGACTCTGTCCAACAGACCCTGCAAAATAGGCAGGTCCGTTTTGGAAATAGACCCTGCAAAATAGGCAGGTCCGTTTTGGAAATACCGCCCAAGCTGTTCCACATTACTGCTCCTACCCAGATGACTAACTGAGCCTGCTACTCCACTTGGCTCTGAAATGTGTGACTTGGAACCATCTTGTGCTGAAGACATGCTGGCTCCCCATACAGCTGGTGACAATTGGAAAGAAAAAATTAATATGAAACACACAGAACACACATTTAGAGGTTATGAAGGAAAAGGTTTGCTGGAAAGATTTGACTCATGATCAATCCTCTAAAGTGCCATTACAGCAATTATGATCCAATCATAATGACATCCAATTTAAATACAATAGCAGAAAAAGAAAAAGCCAATAAAGATCTATCAATGATAGGTAATGGTGATATAATCTTTTAACCAATTTTATAATGACTCATGAATCATGAATTCTTTGTTGTCTCCATGCAACAAAGTATACACATCCTACCCAGAAAATTCAAGTAAAGTGCAAGTAATTACAATGTCTATAGATTTAGCTTAAGTGGTCCTTGAATTCATAAAATTTTAGAGAGGAGCTACAATATTTAGAGGGCGTACCACTGTCTGAGGGTCTGTGATAGATACACTCTGGAGCATGTTCCTGAGATTCAGCATCCGGCAGACACATGACCTGCTCCAGAATGTGGTCAATGGCAGGTCTATGGCAAGGTTCAATGTCACATCGCAGCTGTGACAAGAACTCTATAGCACCAATGTTATGCAACAGCTGGGCGCCAACATTGTGCTATAGTGATCAGAATAAAAGGAGAACTTGACATTTTAGACATACCAAGTTCACAACAATGCATCATAAAGGAATCTAAAAAGTTGAGTTACTTTAGAAGCAAAAAAAACAACAAAACAAATTATAAAAATCATTTAAGCATCTATCTCTTGCAAAACACATGTAAGTTCTTCCAATACCTGCATGTGCTCCTTCTCCATCCCCGCATTTTAATTTTATTTCTCATTTACAAAATTTTTTTTTTTTAATTAAAAAATCTTATTATAGTTTGAAACAAGATAAAAAAATTAACTAACTTTACATTCAACATACCTGGGAAAGTCTAGTGATGAGGGCTAAAACCTGAGCCTTGTGCGAGCATTTTGGAATATTGAACCACTCCAGCAACCGGATGTAGAGCAGTTTTTCCTGGACCAAGTCAGCGTCACAGATGAGCTTGTGATCCAACTTAGACTGAATGCTCTCCAAGGCTCGGACCCTTATCTCCTCCAGAGAATGCCCTGGTGCAAAAATCAATAAATATAAATAATAGCTAAGCATCATAAGTATACATGCTAGTTTATCACTTCTAGCGCAAAATTCTTTGGTAAACTAGAAGTAGAAATGAAACTGGTTTGTCAGGCATGCCAGGTAAGCCAATATAAAGTTATAAAGATAATTGCAGGGTGGCAGTAACCTAAAAGGAGGAAGCAAATTAAATTCTCAAATACAGGTCCCCCCCTCAGCCTTTTTCTCCCTCTCACTCATACCTAGATACATGTTAAAGTTTTTTACAAATAAATGTCTCTCATCTCAAGTAAAGGTGCAAACATCATCAAATAATGAATTAAATCTAGATCTCGGACCAAGGGTAAATTAATCAACTAGGGCCATTCCATGCATTGTATTGGCGCTTGGGAAAAGTAACCCCACTGGGTGGATTTGATAAAATTAAAATTTATAAACAGTAGCCTAATAAATATTGGAAAAGTACCTTTCGTTCCCCAGTTATTATTTTATGTTAATTTTAGTGGCATGAAATGTTTGATTGCAATGCACATTGTTATATGCAAAAATCTTTTAATATCATTTAAAATGCGATAACATGATCTTCTATCTAGATCTTTAGAACTGACATTAAATTGTTTTAATTACTAGACCAGACCAATATTATTCTATCATGACTATGAACAAAAATAATTGTATGGTGAGGTAAGCTATTCTATCATTCTAACTTTTCTAAGAACCAGAGTGTTTTATAAATTATACACCTGAATTTGATTTTTTATTGTTTAGGCCTATATGAACACTGGTAAAATCTAGATGTACGCTGTACATATTCACCGTATTTGTAATGATATTGATAGTAATTGAACTGCACCCACCCACCCATATGACCGCCCATTGGAAAGGGACCGCTATGCTTAAGTTGTGACAAGAGATCTAGATCTAGATTTAGTCTCAAGAATAAGCATGATTGCTTACCAAGCTTTCTAAAGAGCCCGTTGAAATCAACATCTTTGCGGAAATGCGACATTTGGAATCTATTTCAGCTATATTAACCGAACAAATTAAATTCTGTTAAATCGTAGTACCCTACTGTCCTTATACATAAGTATTGATAAACATAGGATTGGTGCTGAAACTCTACTGTTTGGTGTTTATGTGCAGAGACAAGCCAGTGCCTGTCAAATGAACCGCCATGTTTGTAAACAAATCGGCGATACAGAAAAATCGAAGCCGATGAGAACTGTCGTTTTAACCAATAGGTTCTGAGTAAAATTGATACGACCACAGATTTCTATGGGTACGATTGGTCATGAATAAAAACTAACAACAAAAACAAACAATCGGTGTGTAACGCCATTATTTTACCTAAAATAGTAAATAGTCTTTCTATAGACCTTAGACCTATATCTAGAAAACGTTAAATTGTGAAATATCTTAACTTTATTTGACGGTCAGACCTAAGAATTTGATTGTAACAAAAAAAAAAAAAAAAACCCACTTAAATAATTATAATTATAGTGCGTAAAGTCATATTTGAACAAAAAACACTACTTGTAGTGCGTATAGCAGATTTTGGCATCCCCCCCCCCCCCCCATTACAAACAAAACAACAAACAAAACAATAAATACTACAAAGAGGCAGAAACACTACATAAAATTATAGTACGTACAGACACTCCATTTTGAACTATGCCACAGAAACATTATTATAATTAGCTTCTTCTAGATTTCTATGAACCATGCAGATTTGGGCCTACCTTACGGTTATGTAGATGATTATTTATATATTGGTTTCTTGAAAAAAACTGACGCCAATGATTTTGTTGTTCAAATCCTAATGTCTATTTTTGGCCAATGGAAAAAAGTGGTTGGATCGCTTTGCAGTGAAGACACTGCAAATGATTGTGTTGTGTGCTTTATTTGTGTGTGTGTGTGTGTTTCCCCTCAAGTCTCTGTCACATTAGCATAGAGGTCTTATGCATATGGAGGTAATCAATGAACTATCCAAATGATTTACATACTTGATTTCCTTTCCTTTAGTTCTAACTTCTATATGAATCTTCTCTGTGGCTTGGTGTGTCATGTATGTTAGTCAACAGTTTTCATAATTTCTTTACGGCCAGAGCTCGTCAAGCTGAGATATAAGAGGAGATACAACATTTACAGGGCGTACCACTGTCTGAGGGTCTGTGATAGATACACTCTGGAGCATGTTCCTGAGCTTCGGCATCCGGCAGACACATGACCTGCTCCAGAATGTGGTCAATGGCAGGTCTATGGCAAGGTTCAATGTCACATCGCAGCTGTGACAAGAACTCTATTTCTTTTCAGCATAATTGTAATATCAGGTCTTTAAAGAATGAAGCGAACAACAGCTTTCAGCACCACGTGATTATTCTTAAACTTAGAAAGGTTGATTGAGTCTTTAGCGCAAGAAATAGACTGTCAGTGTAGGAGATGGAAAACCACAAATCAAAGCAGAGGGAAAAGGCAAATCTTCTGCAAGCCAGAAACTCGGGCAAGAGAATTAATTACGTACTCAGAAACATTTTGTGTGTAACAGAAGCACAGATTCTGAAGCTAATTATAACATTAAAACGAAACATTAAAACAAAAAGCCACTGAAAACTCAGGAAGAGGTGTTATGTCTGTGATATTCCTCAAGGCAGCCGATGAAGTATCAGCGATATCTTCATGGATGCCCTTCCATAATGATTAGTGATCATCTCTTTCCATTAAATTAGACCAGGTAGTATTCTAGAATGGAAGCTTGTGTATAATAACATCAACTAAATAAAGTGTTACTATCATCATCATATCATGTATGTATTATGGACCCTATCTCACAACACATTAATTTTTGTTCTTCTCAGAGCATCAATTCCTGTTACTTTCTAATTTTGGTAGTGGAGGATCTGTGTGTTTCCGCTTTTCCCATACCTCAGATGTTGTTCCCTCTGCCCAACCAAAAAAACCCCAACAAAAAACAAATCCCAAAGCAAACTTATAATACAAAACAAAAACGAACAACTAAAAAACAAAAACACATCTCTGAGGTTTTGAATTTATTTTGCACCTGTGTGGGGAGTGTCCTTGCTTAACACAATCAATGTGATAGCAAAGATAGTTTTAATTATATATTTATTGCACTAAAGATCTCTTTTACTTGTGCCTGTTCGTCAAGATTGTTTTCTTTCTATGAGATGCAGTGTAGTTATCATTTGATCATGAATAAAGTCATTGCACTTGACATTGAATAAAAAAAGTTCCGAAGTATTTGAATTGATTTAGGCCCATCGACAAAAATATAGTGCTTTATTTGTGTGTGTGTGTGTGTATGTGTGTGTGTGTGTGTTTCCCCTCAAGTCTCTGTCACATTAGCATAGAGGTCTTATGCATATGGAGGTAATCAATGAACTATCCAAATGATTTACATACTTGATTTCCTTTCCTTTAGTTCTAACTCATAATTTCTTGTCGGCCACAGTTTTCATAATTTCTTTACGACCAGAGCTCGTCAAGCTGAGATATATTCTAGTTCATGAACCCTGCTGTATGGGTCCAGCAGTGCGACATTAATACTAGTCTTTGACCAGATACAACTGCCAATTGAATGACTAACTTTGTTTTCAATGATCCTGGGATTAGCTCAACCACCTTCTTTTCAGCATAGTTGTAATATCAGGCCTTGAAAGAATGAATTGATTTGAATTGATTTAGGCCCATCGATAAAAATATCACTTTTAGGAAAAATTCTAGTTACTGATGATAATAACTTCTGTCATCCTTTTACTTCTAATTTTTCCCGCTGCTGCTCTCTTCTTCCACTATGTCGTTTAGATTTTGTTTTCTGCTCTTAGTATCAACCCAGAATCGTTGACAGGTGTTGAAGAAATTAATATAAGTATGTTATTCAATTATTACTTTGCAACTGGATGAACCAGTAAGCTACATAGTTTCCACTGAGATAATTGGAACTTCATACCAGGCTTAATGTTTCGAAATCATAGCAAATAAAACTCTCACTGAAAACCCCTAACCAAGGTTTTTGACAGAGTTTTAGAACCACTGTAATAAACAAATGTTATATTTTGTGTCATTCTGCTAATATTTTTATCTGTAAGAATAGCTTGTAATCTGATGTATAACGCTTTGAGATGTTTGCGTACACATTAAACACTCTATACACCATCATTATTATTATCTTGTTCCTGATCTGCTTTATCAAGCTCTAAAAATTTCTTTGACTTTTTAGTCTTAAATCTGCAGTAGCAACAGAGCCTCTTTAGGTTAACTGAACATATCAAAAAGAAAAAATTCTTGAGAATGATTGTTAGCCTACTTTTAGAATGAGTTTGTGAGACACAAAAATTACCTACTGAAGCGCAGTCATACAAGTGGCTGGTACACAGTACATGTATTTTGGGAAGCTGCGCAGTCATACAAGTGGCTGGTACACAGTACATGTATTTTGGGAAGCTGCGCAGTCATACAAGTGGCTAGTATACAGTATATGTATTTTGGGAAGTTTCAGTCATACAAGTGGCTGGTATACAGTACATGTATTTTGGGAAGCTGCGCAGTCATACAAGTGGCTGGTACACAGTACATGTATTTTGGGAAGCTGCGCAGTCATACAAGTGGCTGGTATACAGTACATGTATTTTGGGAAGTTTCATCACAATCTTTGGTTTAGTCAGGTCTAACTTGACCAATTTCCTGTGATATCATACCTCTACGATATAAAGAAGATTTATAAGAGGAAGACGACTGGACTAATCTAAGAACTAACATTTCAAGCGTTACCTATCACTTCTGTTATAAGAAGCATGTCCCTTGTCATCTTCACTGTCAAAGACTAGGTGCTCTTCAAATTTCCTGATTTTCATGTGGAAGAGGTCTTTTTAAAAATTTCGATTAGACTATTTTTTTATTATGTTTGTTATCTTTTTTTTTTAAATATTTTTTTTCTTCATTATTCTAAGACTATGACTACATGTACATGTATAAATTGTGGGTCAATGCTGTAATGTTAACATATTTTAGTGCAATATCTTTTTAAAACTTTTTTTGATGGGTGGTATATTACTAGACAAATAAGAAACCATCTGAATAATTTATTACCAAAACAACAGCAACAAGCAACAATTCAAGAAACACACATAATATAACAAAAACCTGTGTGTATAAATTTCTTTACTTGTCATAGACATATCTAAATAAATTTGGGCAGTTTTGATATTGGTAAAGGTATAATATATATAAAAAAAAACTTATTTAAAAAAAGTATGCTTAACTAGCATTTATCCAGCACCAAAAGAACAGTTTAAAAAACAACAAACTCATCATAAAAAACATTTGACCAACCTCTAGAATAAAGATGAAGGGATATGTACTTAAGTATCTTCATAAGTCAAAAGCTGCATACCACTACAAATAGACCCCCCCCCCCTAAAAAAAAACAACAAAAAACAGCAAAAGAAACAAAAAAAAAACAAAAAAAAACAAAAAAAAAAAACAACAACAACAAACAAAAAAAAAAAATCAAACTAGGTTTCAGGTGTCTACTACATGTAGTTCAAATTGTTGAAATCATAGATGGATGTAAGAGCTCTTAAAAAAAGTACATGAACAGAAAATTATGATAAAGATAAACTAATTTCTACCAACACAAAGAACAACATGTACGGTACATTGTATTTGTAACACTTGGCAATGGATGAGCATCAGAGACCCAAGGTTTTTGCAGAAGAGGATAATAAGGTGTGAAAATACTGCATAAGTCTAAGGAGTAATCGTTTTTAAAATCACCCTAAAGTAAATTGGAGAAATAATGATATGGTATCATAACCCCCCTGTCCTGAACCATTGCCATTCTGCCACTAGGATATTTATTTCATGTTTGGTACACACAGCAGAAATCTGTCTGGCATGTTCCATTTTCTCTCCTTCATTATGACCACAACCTATCACGAGCCACTGTGTGTTACTTCATTTTCCAAATGTATGCTAAACGTGGGTTGCTCGAGTTTCCATTTTGTCCAAAAACCTTAAAAGCTCCAGAGAATTTCCAAGAACTATTAGTGTCTGCACATCTTTCGTTTGCAACACAACACAAATTGCAACAAAATGATTACACCATTTCTCTTGCCCAGCTCTGGACTACTGGTGGAATTCCTTTGAGTATTGTTGTTATTCCTTCAAAAGATGACAATACACACCTAACTTAAACTATTTCGTGGAATCAACGTCATGTTTTTCCCTAAATCTCGTAAGGTACTTATAAATGATTGCACTAAGTGCTATGCCTTCGTCCTGTTCTGCATGTAGACTAAGAAGAGCCATAGCTCTAAACATATACATACAAATGAAAAAAACATGTGGCGTACATTAATGCACATACGCACACAAGTAAAAGAACAAAACGCATTACCTATCAGGGAATGCACATTACGTCCACATTGAAACTTAAGTGTGTCTGACTCAGAGGGAATCTTACCTTAGATCAGTTCAAAGTACATGTAATACTGACACTCCTCTATAATATAATTGTGAAGTGAATTCATTAGCTTCCAATACACATTCATATGGTATCATAACCCCCGTGCCCTGAACCATTGTCATTCAGGATATTTATTTCATGTTTGGTACACACAGCAGAAATCTGTCTGGCATGTTCCATTTGCTCTCCTTCATTATGACCACAACCTATCTGTATCAAGTAGAAACAACAACCTTTGAGCTAAGAAATGTTGATTCTGACAACCCTTTTCTTTCATAAGTGTGAGAAAGCTGGACCATTTGGTTTAAATGATTTAACTGTTTTATCAACGTTGTTGAGTGCTGGCAAAGACAATAAATAAATTAAAATTGTTGCTGGCATCACACTTTGACGATGATAATTTTTTTATTCCCCTGATTCGCATAGAAAGGAAGACAGCTTACGCATGAAAGGTGAAACTGTAAATTACTTGAGTGGCAGTGCGATACTATCACACCTCACTGGGATGTTGCTTATATAACAAACCTGACTGCATAACATAAAATAAACAAAAATGACAGGTCAAGTCATTTATATCTTTAGTTGAATCACCAAAAAATTACACAATTTACACACAAAATAACACTACATAAATGTATAGAAGTGTATGGAACACATTTCACAAAAAAAAAAAAAATGAATCAGACTATCATTTACAAAAATGATCAGTTTTTTCTTCCTCCTGTAAAAGTTGCAAAAGCGGAGTTTCAATAGTATACACTGTGACCCTCGATATGGCAGCGGAATTTCAAAAATTTGTTTTTCTAAGACTACATGAATACGATTTGGTAAAAGGTGATCTCCCAAGATCTGCAATATACAATTACTGATACCTTTATGACAATCAACAGTTTCTGTTGAATTGATCCATGAACAAATAGTGGTGCTAATGGTAATGCAATGCATAAACATGCTGCTTTAATACTGCACCCAAAGTTTGCTTGAATAGATACATGAATCTGTATTTGCAAGTCCGGTGGAACACAACAATAAAGAAAAAATATTGTTTTTAAAAATCCAATCTGCATTATATTTTACATAATTTAATGGCAAACACTTTTAAAACTGGATCTCATTCTAATTTGAACCCATTGTATAAAAAACATGTTAATATCCCAATGGAACGGAACAGGGAGTGAGTCACAAATATGAAATACTCGTACAATAAAGAATTGTTACACCAGATTTTCAGGGAAGTGACAAATAATATAACATTTCAATGACAAAGTTTAAATAATGTATAAAACCAGGCAGACAGTGAGCTTCTTTGATGATAAGGATGATAACATTAAGGAGCACCTAGAAGTGAAAAGCTAACAGCCATGATAAGGATGATAACATTAAGGAGCACCTAGAAGTGAAAAGCTAACAGCCATGATAAGGATGATAACATTAAGGAGCACCTAGAAGTGAAAAGCTAACAGCCATGATAAGGATGATAACATTAAGGAGCACCTAGAAGTGAAAAGCTAACAGCCATGATAAGGATGATAACATTAAGGAGCACCTTGAAGTGAAAAGCTAACAGCCATGATGCTTGGGACAGGATTTTTTTTCCACAGGGGGTCCAAAGTAGTGCTTCTGAGAAGTTGGTTTTCCTTGCACTTACATTTATTTAGAACAAAATAAGCCACTTGGTTACATAAAAAAAAATCTTTTTGTCATCTTTATTCTTACTTTCAGAGATGAAACCTAGCAGTAGAATTATCCATGTAAAGGATGGAATAGATAAATCATGAAATTGGAAGCAAATATTTTGAACTGGACCAAAAGATGGGATTAGATTCAGAAGAAAAAAAAGATTTTACCTTGCAGCCTACAGGAAGGTTTTCAGCCCCCCTCAGTGAGCAGTTTACTTGTATCGATATCATTGCAAAATACCAATTTAAATCTATACCAGCAACATAAAAACTAACTGAAAGCTTGCTCTTTGAGAATTATTGCTTAGATGATTTATGGCCAATAAGAGATAAGCTTTTTCTATTTAGGTCTGTATGAGTCAAATCTATATTATTCAATCTTTGATTTGAATTTTTTCATGACTCTGTAATTCATTTCACACTGATTGTTTTTTTTTTAAATTTTTTTTAGGCCTTGCAAAATTCAAATCATATATTCATCACCGAGTTTAACATAATTATAGACTTGGAGATATAAAAAATATTATTAAACTTTCTCAAAAAGTTCCAAGCAAAAAACTAATTCAAAGTATATAATTATATATTTATATATATACTTTGAATTAGTTTTATATATATCTAAATATATAAATTTCTCTTCGTCTTAAACTTAGACATGCAATCAAATAAAAAAACGCTCCACCCTAAATTGCCTGGACCAAACAAGCAGCAACACTTCATTGTTCCCCGCATCACCCCTATATATATATATATATTATGTATATGAAAATGATTAAAATCAAGTGTAAGGTCCTATGTTCTTCTAGTAATAGATTCTAACTTTTTTTATCTTGGCGACACACACTCACAAAAGAAAAAAAAAACATATCCAAAATTTAATACCTTAAAACCGACATAGACTAATAGAGATTAATAACTTATTAGAAAACACTCGATAATGCTGCCATGAACCAAAACAAATAAAGTCTGGGAACACATGACCAAGAATCTCGGTAAAAAAAAAATTTTGACAGCAGGCGTAGTCATAATTTTGACTACTTTTCAATCAAATTGTGCTCCTTATTAGCATATGCTAAAATCACAAAACAAATGAAAAAATGAGATATCTGTAGTAAACCAAGACCTATTGTAATATAGTTGACAATTCATTTCATAATTGAGTTCTCAATTCTTTGGTATGCAATGCTTGTTATTTTTTCAAGGCATTAGGCCGTCTCCAGTAGTGAATGAGATAACTCTCTAAAAAGTTCTGAGGTAAGGTAAAAAATATGTATAAAGAGGTAGAAAGTAGCTATACAAAATTTGCATGACAATACAAAGCATGTGAGCTTTCATATCATAAAAAAAATAAGATATGGAACATTACAGACATATAGTGGCAGATAGTGATTGATGGTCCTAGATGTGGCATGAGGATCAGAACAATGTGAATATAAAGGTGCTTATGAAAGATAATGAGTCAAATCACCTATGCTTAATATTAATAATAATAAAAAAAAAGGATAAAATGAAATACAATTCTCACCAAAACATAGATCACAGAGAATGCATTCATTAAAAGAAATATGTAAGAGGACAAGAAAACTAACAGCTCAGGAATTGTCACTTTTGAGCTTTTTTCGAGGGCTATGGTAGTGTTTTTCATCGGTTTGCCTTTTTTCACATAAAAGCTGATTTTGGTCAGTGGAGCTTGCGTGAAGTTCCTGTTGACTTGTCATGTCTAAATCATCCAAGTCGTCCAAAGTTAGTAAAACAACTTGATTGCTGGCATGCACAAAATTGTTGGCAAATGTCATAGGTTTCGCTCCTTCAAAAGAATGGCTATCTGTTTGAAATGATGATTCTAAATCTAAATTACGTGGTGGTGCTTGTTTACCATTACAGATAGATTGTTCTGTATCACTTAAAGCTGGAACTTTTGAAAAAGACTCCTTCAAAGTTGAGGGCAGGATAGATTCACCAATTGGGGGGGTGCCATGATAATCAACATCATCGTCAGTGTCTCTTAAGTTTGCGGGGAGAACATTACTTAGAGACACTCTGTGGTTGACTGTCACTTCTTTGTTCTGGGCAACTTTAGGCATTGTCTCTGGGTGGTGAGTATTGCCATTGTCACATGTTTCTTTGACTATTTCATCCATAGTGCTTGGTGGGTTTGGGAATTTTGTTAAAACCTTTGCAGAATTAAGGTCTGTGGGTGACATTGCCATTGGATTGGCAGATTTTTCTGGCTGGTGTGAGGAATGTAAATCGTTGGACACAGAATTCAGCTGATTGCAGTTTAAGGAAGGATCTTTTAGTACATCACTCTTCACTTTTCCATTGTCAGACACTCCATCAGGACTTGTATATTTACACGTATCACTATTAGAAATTGACGTTGTGGGTAAGACATCTTTCACACCAGAGCTTCCTGGTTTATGTAAAACAGGATCATCGCCAGATGAGACTATCCGGCTCTCGAGAGCTGTGTGTGATGAATCATGAAGAGATGGTTTATTATTGGATTTTACTGCATCATTATTATCTGATGGAGCAGGCAAGGCCTTCACTGCTTGCTGGGAGGAAGACTGGGGCATCTGCATGGGCAAGATGGCTGGCAGAGGGTCTTGGTAGTTACCCAGCAACCAAATATGGCGGTGACCATCTATGACATGCCTGAAGTGACGCACCACACGGCTACCCAGGGAATTATAGTTGCTGCCCATGACCTACAAAAAAAAATTCATAGAAAAGGGGTTTCTTCAGTTGGATATATCATAACCAAGCAATATTGATAAAAAGAAAGAGCACAATTCTGAAAGACAAAACCTCATTAATAGTACTGAGTAAAGATTATCAGTAACACATGAGTCATCAAACCCATAATTGAAAAATAACAATGTAATGTTTAATTTGTGTGTGTGTGTAGATTATGATGTATTATATAACAGACAGATATACTTATGCAGAGGGCACTAACCTATTTTACTGAAAGCTAAAGCTGGACAGGTGTGAAATCCTAAATACCTCTATCTCCATGTCCACTCCGCCCACAGCCAAGCGCGCCCTGTACAGGTTACAGTGGTTCCCTCCATGTACGCCACAGCTGTAGACAGGGCCTATCAGCTCCAGGTTAAGGCCATCAAGGGTCGACTCCTGCACAGTGGAGACATCACTGCCTGAATCTACCATAAAGTCTAAGGAAGAAAATAATCATAATAAGAATAGTAATAATAGTAATAACAATAATAATTTTGATAATATTAAAATAATTAATTACAGTTATATATATACAAATATATATATAAAATAATAACAATGATAAAAACTATACATTGTAATGATATAATGATTATGATTCTGACAGAATATGTAATTGATACAATATAGAGTAAATTGCCAGTGCCAACGCCTTACTGACAAATAAAAGAAGAACCTGACCAGCCAGTCACAGTACAAATGCTCAGATTGCATTAGTTAAAGTTCCATCAGTACACCAAAACCAAGGCTTCTCATCTGTGATTAAGAGCCAGAAGTAATACATCCCTGCCATGAAACTTGGGACTGTGTAAAAACTAGCTCCATTTTATGTAAGCCTTTGATTTAAAAATTTAGAGAATTCAAAGGAATTCATGATGTAAGTATGATCAGTCTCTGTTAGGATGAAAAAGTGTTCGACATCACAGGGGTTTAATCCATGTTGTTTATTTTGTTTGTGGTGTACTGATGACATTGTTTATGTTCCGTTTGTATCTTGTGTAAAGGTAATAAAAATATACTACCAGTGGCTGTTACACAGGCATCCCCACCTTATTTCTTTTTATTTTCCAATGAAAGCAATGATTTTCCAATGCCTTGATCTAAATTCATCCCTAGGTCATAAACTTATGAGTACTTAACAGAGCTTGAAGTAAATCAGACTTGACTTTAAATTAAACGATGTATTCCACTGCAGGAGCCCCTATGAAAATAGGATCCCTATCATAAAATATGCCGTAGGCAAAACAATCAAGCTTTAATAAGTACAGAACATGATCTTTCAAATATAATGGTTTCTAAATGTCAAAACTGATGTGATACCACCTCCACCTCAATGTAAAGAAAACAAAAGAACTAACTATTGATTTCAGAGTAAAAAATAATGTTCGTTTACCACTGAAACTGAAAGGGGAACAAAGAGATAAAGAGTTCAAAACTATAGACAGGCATCCCCACCAACAAACTATAAGTTGGAAACATTATCAAAGACTGTATTTTGTTAGGCTAAACTTTTTTTTAATCAAATATCATATTTAAGATCAGGAAGACTTAGACATACAAAATCTAACAGACAAATGTACCAAAATAAAGTTTTGCCCTACTCCATACGCCTCCCTCTGTGATAAACATATACATGTAGCATGTACATTTTTAGAGTATGCCCCTATATTGTCATTTAACATCTAGTTCTTGTCCTAAATATTCTTTTTCCTATTAGTTATAGTTTACATAGAGTTGCGTTTGTTAGGATAGCTTTTCATGTGTTATATTTTGAATAGTGTTTTGTAAATGTCATTGTGCGTGTCTTTGAACCGGTTCTGTGTTTGTTGGTTTTTTGTGTATTCATGATCTGTGTTCATTGTGAGCTTTTGTCAGTAATGCGGTTTCTAGAAAGTTCGAATGTTACCTTTAAATAGAGAAGAGATTTGGGATCTCGGCACTTTTGGTCGGGTCCTGTGTCTTGTGCGGCTATGTAATGTTAGGTACGTTAACGTTTATGTTGTATTTGTAATAGATGTTATAGTAGAAGTATTTTTCGTATTTAAAATGCACTTTAATATCATTCTATTCTAATTAATAAACCTTTTTTTAATGCAGTCAATGTGTTTGTTTGCTCATTTGTATATTCACCACTGAGTTATGTCCTAACATAACTGGAGGGGACACTAAAAAAAGGTAATTTTATTTGAATACTAAAAACTAAATAGAAGAAATTAATAAGTAAAAGAATATTGACTCATGAAAATTTGATTATTTTTCTATTTTTACGACCATGTTCTAACGTGATTTTTGTCTTTGTCGAGTCTAATAGGTGCCTACGATGTTGTGTGTTATTTTGTACTAGTATCACCTCGATAGTGAACAGTGAGTCTTCACGCCTGAGTAAGTTTATTTTTTTTCTCCAACTGAAACAGGATTCGAAGTAAGTGCATTTTATTGTACATCTAGTTCTTGTCCTAAATATTCTTTTTCCTATTAGTTATATTTATATTTCTAATTTCTGTAAATTTTTAAAATAGGCCCCTACATTGCAATTTTAACATAGTGCTTGTTCTATATATACTTTTCCCTCATATATAAGTTATCTATATTTATATCAATTTTTAGAGTAGGCTCCTTCATTGTTATTGTAGTACAGTGCTTTTTCTATGATGTATACTTTTCCATATCTATATTTTTATAGTGTGTGTTTTCTCTTGTGTTGTGGTGTTGATCAGCACAAGGTAGATAAGTTTATTAACAGTATGGCTAAAGTTCGTACCAACAGCAGCTCTGTTCTTGGGGTCTTGTGAGGAGAAGAGAAAAGCTCTAACACAGAGAAAGTCAAACTTGGCCTGTGGTAAGCACTCAGGCTTTCCCCACCACCCATACGCAACAGGGCTCTCTGCTCCAGCTGTTCTCATTTGCTCAGATCTAAGTTTTTCCACTGGAGATATAGGTGCAAAATACAAGGAGTGAAAAATGCTAGTTATATAAGAAGAAATAAAAAATGCAATAATAAAATTTATTTCTAAAGCGCTCTACCCCACAGAGACTTAGGCTCAGAGCGCTATATACACTGTGCATTTTATTCATACTGGCCAGTAGTTGTAGGTGAGTTAATTAACGTCCAACGTCAGTGCTATATAGGCTATACTGTGGATGGGTCCCAAGGCTGACATGTGATAATTTTATGTACTGCCAAACACAAGACAGGGCACGGATACCATGACTCATGTCTCAGCTGGTCACATTAAACTGACATCGACATAACCAGTAGGAGGCGAAACCGCCAAGGATTGAATACAGACCTCCTGCATTGGAAGCCGAGATTCTACCCCAGAGTTAATCCCCCCCCCCAATACTGGCCATCTATTCGAATCACAAGTGTAGCATGATTTGAAACAAAAAGTAGGACCATTTTACAAAATAGGTATATAAGGAAAAAATTGTTCTTCCAACTAAAAAGAAGAAGAATTCTATGTTCTGAAGAAGCCAAAATCAAAGGCACAATATATAAATTCTTAATGTTAAGTTATTACTTGTACTGTCTCCGCTTAACTTTTCCTGCGTTTATAAAATTAGGAAACTGATTACTTGGCTTAAACTCAGCAAAGAGGATGAAACTTTGTTACTCGGAAGTAATAGGATCATTATGAATGACAATGTTGCAAACAAAATTGTTAAATGTTAAAAAAAAATGAAACAGATGTGATGTTGAGACTTGAGACAGAACTATTCACAAACCTACAAAACAGCAAGGCACATAGATGATCTCGAAAAAGGCCAAATTTGAAAAACAAGTTAAGGAAACTGTGGTATTCTTTCTAATCTAAGACAGTATAATTTTCAAAATTAACCCAAACTAACAACAAAATAATAATCAAGGCATAGTCTAAACTGGCCTTCAAAAAATAACAGCTCATATAAACTTTCTCTCAAAATGTGAAATTAATTAAGACTTCACCTGCCCTTTCTAGTCGTTTCCTGTGGCCTGGAAGAACAATTTCCAGCTCGTCATACAAATCTTCATCTGGAAGCTGAAGTTGTGAGATTCTTTTCAGATCGGTCAACTCACTTTGCACAAAACCAATGAAGTAGTAGTCTAAGGAGCAGCCTCGCAGCCACTCATAAACCACATGCTCAGGACTTGGCTGATAAGACTGGGCTGCACAAATAGACCAACGGACCAACAAATTGTTACATAGAAATCATATACCCTGGCATGTTTCTCTTATTTTATAAGAAGGCTGATATGCTATATAATTATTTTTCTGATGATCCTTACATTAAGAAAACTTTTTTTTTTTTAATTGTGTTATCTCTAAAGAAAAAATATTAGGTAGAAGAACCCTTTTAATGATGAATTGGGATTACAGCTTCTCTCACAGAGAGCAGTGGAAAAATGTGTTATAAAAATCTGTTACTTTACCTTTTTGAATAATTACCCTTTGTTTAAAAATAATCAATACATTAATAAAAGTAAATAAAAATAAAATAAAAATATCACATAAAATTGTAAAGTAGGTACTTTTAGTGAGACATAACTTTGTAAATTTACTCTGTAATCTCTTTTTACCATTTAAACATAGATTTAAAATTTTTTTTAGACAGGATCAAAATTTAATGAAACCTCACTATCTACATGCCAAAGATGTGCTTCACAAAATTGAAATGTATATTATGATGTTGAATTCCACATCAACCATGTTATATAATTAAAAACTAATAAATGAAATATTGCAGTTAAAATGTTCATAATGTTCTGTTTCTGCATTACTTTAAATAATAATAGTATTAGGTATTAAAACACAAACTTAAGGATGAAATATCTGCTGAATAAACATGATACCTTTTGCCAAGAAAGTTGCTCGATCTTTTTGACATGGTATCATCAAAACATCTTGTAGTTCTTTGGCAGTGATATGGGGGAGGTCAGACTCAAGATCATAGCCCTTCGTTACAAACATATCATAGTACTGCAACATTCCAAGTTTGTGGAGAAACACTTTCACACCATCCATCATGGTTTACAATTGTTTAGAATTGATATAGAGCTCAGACATTGCACAACCCTTGGCTTGGACCTCACCGTTTCCTGTTAAGGCAAAAGAAACTATAACGTATATTGTACATAAAGAAAAGAAGAAAAAAAAAGATAAAAAAGTCATGCAGATGTAAAGCATAATGTAACAATTATAGCTCTATAGATTAAAAGAATCACAAAACAACCTTACATTCAAACAATTCTGTTGTAATTAATGCTTCTATGAGGGTAAGTGTTTAGTCTAAGTTGTAACTGTTAGTTTAGTCTTGAGTGGGTCACCTGGACAGCACTTGTCTGACCCCTGAAAACCTCAAGAAATTGCAATTTTTGCTGCACTTTTCTACAACTTAAAAAAAAAAAGTCAAGACAACTGAAAATAGTATTTTACATGGCGAAGAGCCATAATTTTTTCTCTAACAATATATGCCCCTTACACCAAACAAGACAGTCACTTCAGCTTGATTGTGCGTTCCAGTGTTTGAGTTTTTGCTATTTATGCCTTTCCATTTTTTCACCCTAATTAAATATGCTTTTATATAGATTCTACTAAAACATGTCTACTGGGAGTTTTTCACAACTTGGGTCTCACATTGGAAAGTAGTAGAAATAAAATGGAAAAAATGAATCCGAGGTGTGTCGTGATAGTATATAGATGGAAAAGAATGCATGAAATATGTTCAATGTCAAGACGATCGAAAGCCAGTCACGACACACCTCGGATTCATTTTTTCCATTTTATTTCTACTACTTTCCAATGTGAGACCCAAGTTGTGAAAAACTCCCAGTAGACATGTTTTAGTAGAATCTATATAAAAGCATATTTAATTAGGGTGAAAAAATGGAAAGGCATAAATAGCAAAAACTCAAACACTGGAACGCACAATCAAGCTGAAGTGACTGTCTTGTTTGGTGTAAGGGGCATATATTGTTAGAGAAAAAATTATGGCTCTTCGCCATGTAAAATACTATTTTCAGTTGTCTTGACTTTTTTTTTTTAAGTTGTAGAAAAGTGCAGCAAAAATTGCAATTTCTTGAGGTTTTCAGGGGGTTAACAATTATAGCTCTATAGATTTTTTAAAATGAATCACAAAACAACCTTGCATTAAAACAATTTAATTGTAATTAATGCAAGCCAACTGCCTTTCAACTTTCACATTATTTGTGAGCTGGGGGAAAAAAAGAGAGTTAGATCACTCGGGATCTAGACTATGCATAGGATGAAATAGGATTGGGAGTTTCAATTGTATTTGATTATTACAAGTTGTATAAGAGTACACTAGCATATATGCCTTGGTGTGCATTGTCATGATACAGTATCTAAATTGATTGAGTTTATACCAGGATAAAAAATACCAAGCCTTCTTTCGAAGGCTCAAAGTGCTGAAAAAATGCCATTTGTCTTTAATATTCCACTACAAGTAGTAAAATATAGTATACATGCAGAAGGAAATGTGATGGCAGCTGTTTCCCCAAAGTCATCAGTATTGTAGAGTGTTTAAAGATTACTTACTATGTTACTAGCGAGCATATTTACTTAAATGTTAGTCCTCAGTGCCTACTAAGGTACCTGAAGGACATTTATTTATATAATAAAATTTAACTGTGATAATCCTACACATGGATCTTTTAAACTGCTGTATATACCCTTTACTTTTAACCAACATTTTTACGCATAATTTTTATGCTTTTTCTATTCAGAGAGATAAAGGAGTCACCGTTGCTACTAGTATAATGCATTAGCTGTCTTAGAACATCATGGGCACAACATAGCCGTTACCATGCTGACGTGCCGTAAAAACAAACTCACTCTTTCACTCTCTATCCCCATAATAATAATAATAACAATAATAATAATAATAATAATAATAATAATAATAATAATCATCCCTATGCAGATATACCTGATTGGATCTAGTAACATAATAGTGTTGTAGTGACCTTTTATTATGATTGATCAGGATGACACAGGGAGATATGGAGATATGTCTCAAAGTGGCAGAAAAATAGTATTGTTATAATTTAAAAAACATGGTTCGTCTCAATAAAACTGAATACAGAGATATTTTGTTTCGTTAATCCCCATGCAATATCAAGCAAAATTTAACTCCTAAAATTAATTAGAAACCAAATTATTCAGGACAAACAAAATGACCACCCCAAAAAACAACTCAAAATCACAAGAAAAACATGTTTTTTTTTTAACTTCAACACTTCACAACTCATCCAGACACAATAAAACACCATACATTTATTAGGGCTATATCTATATCATATAAGCAACTTACTAGAGACAAAAAATGGTCTTAGAGCTGTGCTGTTTTTTCAAAACCTGTGTTACATTATAGGTATTGTCGAAAATGCACCTTTTGACTATTTTTTGAGAATAAGTCAACTTTCTTCCAGCCAGACCTAATACCAATAAAACACTGTTGTGCAGCATATAACTTTTTAATTTCATATTTTACTTTAAAAAAAATTCATTTCCCCTGCATTAATTTAAAAAAAATGTAGAGATTACATAAAGGGATTTGTCTAGTTTGTTGGCTTGTCAATGCCTACTCTAATGTCTGGAACCAAACCAATAAAATACCCACGCTGGGCCAACCAGTGGAGAACAAGGTATTCTAACACAGGGCTGAATTCGGGAGCTGCTGATTGGTAGCAGGGAACTTTACCCCTGAATAATTTTGGTTCACTGTGTGAAAACTGTGTTGTAATGTCTTATCAATACCAAGCCGCAAGATTAATTTAATCTAACTGGATTGTAATACTAGATATAGTGTGCATAACACTTCTGTGGTGCGAGTGTGTTGTGAGTTGGGTTAGGTTTCGTCCCTTTTGGAGCGATTATCAAGTGCAAAGATAAGTGACATTTATTTAGTCAATTGGGAAGCTGGACAAGAAGCCGGGCGGCTTGACTTTTTGAGTATTCTGTGTTGCTACCTTTTGTACTGTATAAATTTGTCTATCTACTTGTACTTGCCCAACAGAGTTGAAGTGTTCCTTGAATGTAAGTGTTTAGTCTAAGGTGTAAGTATTAGTTTACAGTATTGAGTGGATCTCCTGGACGGCACTTACAAGTGTTTGTTAGTCTATGTGAAGTTTGATTATATTTAACGGTCATATAATCAATATTGTAGAGTGGGATTAAGATACCGGTTAGATAGTGTTTGTTACACATGTACTACGTAGCTGCATAAACAGCTTAGCTGGTGCCATCCGTATATAAATGTTAGAGTAGAATATTATTATATCTAGGTATAGTTAAAGTGGTGCAGGAAAGAGAAGGAAAGATTTCTAAAGGTAGGGGTGGCATGTCTTTTTGTTTCCTGAGGTTGTTTTTTTTTATGAGGCAAGGGGAAGAGTGTGGTGGCTTGAAAAAATTGGAAATTCCTTTTGGGTTGTGTCTTTTGGTGTCTTCATCAAGTGCAAGGATTTTTAAATGAAGGTTATCTAGTCAGTTGGGAAGTTGGACAAGAAAAAGCTGGGTGGCTAGAGCTTTTGCGTATTCTGTGTTGTTACGTTTTGTATTATATTTGTCTATCTACTTACAGTACTTGCTCAACAAAGTTGAAGTGTTCTATGAGGGTAAGTGTTTAGTCTAAGTTGTAACTGTTAGTTTAGTCTTGAGTGGGTCACCTGGACAGCACTCCTTGTCTGGCCATCTGAAAACCTCATGAAATTGCAATTTTTGCTGTGCTTTTCTTCAATTTTTTACAACTTAAAACAAAAAGTCAAGACAACTGCAAATAGTATTTTGCATGGCGAAGAGCCAAAATTTTTTTCTCTAACAATTCACACATATATATATATGCCCCTTTCATCTTGACTGGCAGTCAGTGAGTTAATGACATTGAACATATTTCATGCATTCTTTTCCATCTATATACTAAATGTTCATTGTTATTGGCTTTTTTTGTGTGCATCTTTTCTAGGCATGGCCCTTTCAAATTGCTGTCAAATTTCTAAGAATTTTTTAGGATTATATAATTCCATAAATGTCAATGTTGCCATATTTTTATACAAGCACATAATGAAATCTGTCTGGACAGTTGGTGTTCAAATGCATATATTTTATGATTACATGTTCTTTACAATGTAAGTCACACAGTACATTGCAACTGTTAAAACAGAAAAAAAAAGTTTCATTTTATGTTGGATGCTTGTATTCCCCTGGGGGGGGGGGGGGGGGGGGTGCGCGCTGGCGGGGGGGGGGGGGCGCAGTCTCCTGTTTGTTAGACTAGGTGAATATCGAAAGCCAGGAATACGCTTACCATAGTTTGCTGGGTGCCTTAGCCTAGAGGGAATTGTCACATTGTGAGGTCAATGACTGAATGAGCGAGTTTTTCAGGGGCTGTAGCTCTAGATAGTATGAAAATTCAGTGCTTGTTAAAGATTAGCTTCTACCCAAAATCTGCATAGCCAATATTTTTTTTCTTTTTATTAAATTGAATGGATTTTTTTTTTAGATCGAGAGAAGAAATCGTAAGTATGAAGCGACTTGGAGCTGGAACGCACGATGAAGAATGTTTACCTTGACAGCTAGAAGACGCCAATTGGCGGTGATATATTTTTAGCCAATCAAAATGATATTTTTCTTTAAGTGCGAATTTAAGGTTTTGACCGAGTAGACTCCCTTGAAACAACTGTGTAAAACATAAATTTGATAAGCTAATGGAATTTGTATAAGCAGGGCTGGGCCTATCCAACACGACACGACACTGACAACAGCAGTTGAATTGTCGAGACGACTTATAATCTATATCTAAATATCAGTTTATATATTAAAAAAAAATTGACACAGTTTACGTCTTCACTTGGTCGGTAGACATACATCTAGATAATTTTGTTTTTACTTTGAGCTTCCATCAAATAGAATCTAGATATCTAGATCTATCTAGATCTGTAAATGAATCAGTTTAATTTTGAAAACTACCGGTACCCTGTAAACTAATCTCTGTTTCTCTAGACTAGATTGGAAGACTCTAGAATATAATATAGATCTAGAACTAGATTAGATTCGGTAGGCCTTCTAAAGATTCTCTTTAAGATGGATTTCGTAACTCTTGTGTCTTGAAATCTAGATCCAGATCTATATATTTTAACTGAAAGTCTGTTTATAATTAAAGACATCTTAGGCCTATTAAAAAAAATTCTCTACCACATTCTAGATCTAGATCGAGATGTCTAGTTACAAAGTAAAAGAATGCATCAAGTGAAAAGTATCAAGATATTCCAGAAACACGATGTCTCAGTATTGTTACTTAAATCTCAACTTGAAAAAGAAGGGTGGGCTTGAACCCAAACAGGAGAATGATTTAAATTGTTTTGATTTTCTTTTCCTTCAATGTCTTTATTTTTTATACCACAGATTCGTATTATTTTCATAGATTTATTTGTTTTGCTAACTAAGCAAATTAAATACAAAAAAACTTTGGAGGTTGCATTTTCAAAGCAATATAAATAGCCTACCTAAATTTAAAACAAAATCAGTATGGCAGATGCAAAACTAAATGGAGAGATTGAGGGGACAAGGACCCGTAAAGTTGCTCTGATCACTGGAATTACTGGTCAGGTGAGAGCCTTTTACATTTCTATGTCTTAATTTGTCTTGTATCTGTGTAGTTGAAAGGCTATCTAGAAGAGTTTACATCACAATATAATTATAATTATATTGTGATGTAAACTCTTCTAGATAGCCTTTCAACTAAATAAATAGCTTTTTTATTGGATGACTTTAAAATTTATATCTCTATAAATCTAGACCACTTTTACAGGGTTTTTTTTTAAGAGATGTTCTGAACTGTAATGTTTTAGAAAATATCCTAGATAAAAATTTTCTAAAAGAAAAAGCTTTATATTTTAAAATTTATACCAGTTCCCAAAGTCATGCTAAGAACAGTGGGTAAAGAATTCATTTTTCTCGATGTTACCATCAGCAACAACTGACTTGGGGAAAGGTTTTTCAAAGACAATTTCTGAATTTATTTCAAATTTCTTATTTCCGACTAAAGTAATTCTTCCTTGAGATAGAAAATTATTAAATAATAACGAAACACTTCTTAGTAAGTACTTGTTGTACTTGTGACCTGCCCTCAGAAATTTAAATAAAAGATTCATGTTTTAGCAATTTAAAGCCATATTCAAGTTGCTTTGTATTGATTGTAAATCAGTCCTGTTCCTTATTCAATGATTTAGTGTTTAAGAAGACTGTCTCACTGCCTTAATATGTGAGTATTTGTCTTTGTACTTTTTTGTCTATTTCCACTTTCCAAAATAGAATTTATACAGTGGTCTTCTCATATGAACTCTCTCCTCTTATAAACCCATTCTTTCTCACTCTCGCCCCTCTCTCTTTCCCATCTTCCCCTTCTCTCTATCTCTCCCTCTCCCACAGTGGCGTGGATGTCCATAGCTGCACAATATCCGATCGTATGGCCATGTTTTAATTTTAAAAAATTGCCTCACATTAAATTCTGATTCCCTTGACGGTTTCTATAGTTATCTAACATTGAGAAAATGTGAAGTCTGCTGTAGAAGTGTGGTAAAGCCTTAAGCCATCTGGTGGAAATCAAACAAATCTTTCTTTCTCCATGGCCAACTTTCCACACATGTTAGTCTATTGGCAGAGAACTCAAAAGAGTTTGAACATCTGGCTACTGTACACTGAGAGTCTTGGTTATTGCACTGACCACAAAGTAGGAGTTGACCATACACGCAAGGCGCCTTCATACAATTCCTTGTTAAAGTCCATCTGTTCTCTCTCTTTCTCTCTGTCTGTCTGTCTGTCTGTCTACTTTCCGCAACCTCCTTTTCCTACCTTTCTCTGTCTGTCTGTCTCTTCTTCTCTTTTACTCTCTCTTTTTTTTCTTTTTCGCAACCTCCTTTTCCTACCTCTCTCTCCCTGTCTATCCCTTCTGCTGTCTCTCCTTGGGTCTTTCTATGTTTGTCTGTCTGACTCTCTCCTCTCTCTCTCTCATGAGGAAGGTGGTCCAAGGGTAGAACGCACAGCTCCTATTGAGTGAGTTACGGGTTTGATCCGCTGCTTTTTTAATACTGGTTGAGTCAGTGTCAGTATACCTCTCATAGGTTTGGTTGTTTTTTTTTAATGAGAGTTTTGTTTTCTCGTTTAAAACAAAGATTAGTTTTCTTATCAAATCAATGCACTCTAAAGACTGATGTTATCTCTGTGATTGCATTTATCTCAATATTTTAATGTTCAGAAATAGAAACCAAAGCCCCACAGTTATAAACTAAAGAGATAAAAAAAAAAAAAAGTTATGGAACCTATGAACATAAAATTAAGTCAAATAACTCTTTTTTTTTTTTTTAGGAGTGATCACTTGTCTACCGATCCAAGGCACATTTCAATCTCCTACCGTAAAAACCCGCTTTTCTTGTCCTCTGAGGGGCGAGCTCTTACGGGGAGACCACTGTATAATCAAAACTTGTACCTTTCTTTTACAGGATGGGTCTTACCTGGCAGAGCTGCTTCTGGAGAAAGGCTATGAGGTATTTTCATGTTTTCAATATTTTCAGCTTATTTTTCATGTTCATTTATTTAACATTTTGAATTGACATAGAATGGCTTTTATTCACTATACTTGTGAGAGCACTATTTTAGGGTATTTGGACCAAAGCTTTTATATTTATTGTTTTTAAATGGGGGGTATGCAGATTGATACACATATGTGCTGGCACAAGGGCATACCAATGCAGCATGATGGGAATAGGTTAAAAGGCCACTTGACAGACATGTAAATTTTAAAACAATTGTCGGAATTCCGTCGATCAAGACTTTTCCGCGGCCCTGAATTCCGACCCGATATCCCATCTAAAAGGGAAACGGTTGGACTTTCTGACATGATTTTTTCCCCACGAAAATTAAAGTCTGATCCTTATATGTAACCGTTTAAGAGACCAAAAAAAGAAAAGTCACAATGTGTTTCTAAATAACAATTATGTATGTCTGACAGTGTATAAATATATAAAATGTTACACATGAATGTAAAAAGTTTATTTATTTATTTATTGTATTGTATTTTTCTCTCACATTTATAATGTATTACTGGTGCAGTGGTATTGAATCAAATGTATTTTTTGTACGTTCAAGCAAATTTCCCCTATGGGATAAAAAGGCTTATCTTAAATATTATCTCTTTTCCCATCATCTTAATCATCTTCTTCCATTTTCAACTGTTTTGAAAAGTTATCTTCTGTGTTGTACCCACCAGTTTGTGTCCTTATTATTTTTTTTTTAATCAATTCACCAAACAACTATATGAAAAAGTATGAAGATTGAGGAACATCTCAAGAACGTTCTTGAGGATGTATAATATTAGTTCACTCTTTTGGGGAAAGAAGACCAAGCCAGCAATATAGCATATATAATATGGCGGTGGACGTTAAACGTAAAAAAACAACATCTATAGTAATAATAAAAAAAACAAAATACATGTAGGTAAGCTTGAATGAGCTACCTACATTCTGTGTCACCCCAAGCATATTTTTTTACGATTCTATTTTCTTTTTGAAACTAGTGAAGCACAGCGACTTCCAATTTTCAAAATTGTTATGCAAAGAACTCTGCTTTATTTGGAGCACCACAAAGGCTAATAGGGCCATAAAGATCATTTCATATAGTTATGCCCGAACTCAACATTCTGATGTAGGGATGGCATATACATTTTATTGATCAGCGGACTATATTGCTATTTTCATTGCATGTGAGGCTTAAACTCATAAAGTCTTAGACCAAAGGGATGGGGTAATGTCATAAAGTAGCCAACAGGGCGTGAACCAGTCAAGATCCCCCACACCCTGCTCCACAGACACTAAGACTAAACCACGTTTATTTAGAAAAGGGTACACCGGACGTGTCAAAGCCCTTTATTGTGGTCCCACAGTATGTTAATTCCAAGCACAGTGGAGTTTTCACTGTTGACGTGTATGATTCCCTCCAGGAGTCTAGATTTGTAACTAGGAGAGAACCCCATATTTACATGAACCGGCCCCCGATGTAGATGTCTCGATCGACGTCATATTATTTCGAAAAGGACACGCCCAAAGCAACTTAACGTTCTCGGTTCTGTGGGAACTAGATCCCAGGCATAGATCTATAAATAGCAGTAGTTATATATCTATGATCCCAGGTCACAATTTTTATCGGTTGGTGTGTTTCGGGACCTAAATTCCAGGTCTTTCAAAGATAAGTGAAGCGGAAATGTAGCGTACAGATTGTGATCTTTAAACACCGTACGTTGAATTAAAAAAAACAACAAAAAACAAACAACGCTAGGCCCATTTACCACGAATATCGGCAATTCGACCCAGAAAGAAGCAATTTATTTTGAACAATAAGTATGCCTCTATTTTGTAACGAAATTAGCGAATATAATAATAATACCCCATACAACTCTTACCTTTTTTAAACGAGGCTTTTTTCTTGTTTTTTTTTTTTCTCTGCGTGTGTGTGTGTGTGTGCTAACGGCTTTGTGAGGAGCTAGGCTACCTCGCAAACTAAGAATCCGTACTGTGTATTTTGGGGCCATCATTGTAGGGCATTGTGCGATAGAAACTTTTGAAATGGGTGGGTCGCTGCTATTTTGACTCTTTTTTTCAATCATTGCAAACCAATGGATCTTCATTATAATGCTAAATCGAATTATTGGCTTTTTCATAAAGACAAAAGACCATTAGTAACAAAAGAATAAGGAATACCAAATGTCTGATAAACTGGTTTTGGGTCTTGACATGCTCACAGGTTGGAAGTCCCAACGATAGCCTATTTAAAAAACAACTAACATGATTGTGTCTTTGTACAGTTTTTCATATACGATTTCTACTCTCTATTCAAGAGAATACAGCCTATATAACAGTTCTCTTCTTTCCGCTCTAATTTGTTATCGGAAGCAAATTTTTCTAGTATATGAAGTAAAAAAAATAATTAACGAAGCGAAACGAAGAATGTTGTCTAGCTGTAGCATGTACGTCGGCCCTCTACTTCCACACCTTTATCTGATATCAGGACGAAACAATTAATATTATATGCAAAGGCTTCGACACCCCATTGTCATTAACAGGTTTAAATCTTCCAATATAATGATCTAGACTTTTTGTTTGTTTCTTTTTTTTTTTTTAAACAAACTATAAATTGTTATAAATGATTTTTACTTTATTTTGTTCGCGCCATGCTAATCGCTTTAGAATTATTCGGTCGAACTTGACATTATTGTCAAACAAACGGCTGGGCCACTTAGTTAAGCGCCTCGTTACGTTTTACGAGCTACAAAACGGTTTGACTTTGAGCAACAGCTGGCCGCTCAGCATGCATGCTCAGTTTATGACCAGGTTCAACGTCAACCGTTTTGAAAAGGAATTTATCCAGCTTCAACGTGAAACGAAACCCTGCAGATGCACGTCTTTGAATGCAAACTTGATATTGAACTGCGTCTATGCAAATAATTGTATGTCAAATATTTTAAACAAACGAAGATATTGTCTCTGTCCGCCTTAAACTTTTGGTTTAATCAATTGTGTTTTGTCTCATAAGTATTACGCGTTTTACCGTTCTGGCGTACTTAAAAAGGGCGAGAGAGAGAGAGGGAGAGAGAGAGAGAGAGAGAGAGAGAGAGAGAGAGAGAGAGAGAGAGAGAGAGAGAGAGAGAGAGAGAGAGAGAGAGAGAGAGAGAGAGAGAGAGAGAGAGAGAGAGAGAGAGAGAGAGAGAGAGAGAGAGAGAGAGAGGGAGGGAGGGAGGGAGGTCTTCTGTTCTTGTAAAAACTTAGAAGAATCGTAATACTTTTTTGGTTTCTCCCCTTTTTAAATTTAACACTCGAATAGATGCTTCGAGACTTTTCCTCCTACCTATACATGTACATAATGCGTTTCTCGTAGAAATCGCCTCACCGGATTTGACCTGTTACGGTACTGCTAACTAAGGCGACCCTTTATAGTCAGCAGTGCTAGATAAAGTAAGGAAGTCACTACCGAGTACCTAAATGGTGGCATGGGCTTGCCTTAAAAAAGATGCGGGGAAAAAAATGAGGCCATGTCTTAAGGGGATAACCCTACTGAATTTGCTCTGCTTAAATGAACAACTATTTTTCATCCTTACTCCATAATTTATACTGATGTAGATTTAATCCTTTTTTTGGCACTTTGAAACCCCCCCACAACAAACTTGCATTATTAATGTATGTATGTATGTTTTAATTCTCACAGAATCGTTTTGAATAACCCTTGTTCTCAGTAAAAACACGTTGCTCAAAACCTTGCTTTTTTAACAAAATAGTTTTAGCGGTTGTTTTTAAAACTCTTTGGCTGTCGTAATATTTCTTTTTTTTTATTTTGAGTAGCAAATTTTTTATTTTTATTTAGATGCTTGGGGGATCATTTCATAAGATGGGATGTTTAAATTTTTGGTAAAACGACTTGAGCGACCACACGGTTTTACCCGCATGGCTGCTGATTCGACCAGTTAACCTTGGCATATCTAGAGCTACACATGAGCAATGTTTTTATTGTTAGATTAAAAAATATAGCATAGTCATCTCATCTGAAAAACGTTAACGCTGTTAATGGGTTTTTGCTTACACCCGTATGGTTTCAGTTTTGTGTATAGCCTAGCCCCGCCCCCCTATTCGTGGTTTCCCAATTCGATTTTCGTTTTTTTTCTAAATTTTTTCAAAAAATGTTTTTGATAGTTTCGTTAGGACCACGATATCATCAGAAGAACGTCTACTTTCTATGCTACATACACATGCTTTGCTGGTGGCCAGTGTTTGTAAAAAAAAAACAACAAAAACAAACTTACAACTCGTGGCGTTTGCCAAGTTTCTGTTTAGTTCTTTTTTTATGTTTGCATTAGAGTCAAGTTATCATCAGAAGAAGGTCCACCCCGAATGCTTCCAGTGTTTGTATCCCGAATCCCTTCCCAACTGTCCGTATTGACCAAACTTTTTGTTCGTTTTTGTTTTCCTCAGGTTCACGGTATCATCAGACGAGCGTCTACATTCAACACTGGACGTATTGAGCATCTGTATGCTGATCCCATGTCGCACAGGGAAGGAAGTGAGTCGAACAGTATACAACACTCGGATTTGTGTTCTTGTCGTTATGTTTGAAATTTTTTTTATTTCAATGTTCATGCTTGCTTTCAAAAGGATAACTTTTGATTTCAAGCTTGTCAAATCGTTTCATTATCTCACCTGCTCGAACCATTTTTGCGTCAGACTATAGTTTTTAGTAAATACCATTTTTGCGCCAGACTATAGTAAATACTGCTAGTCGCTCTGCTAAATCGCGCTCTGCTCTGGGCCCATTGAAGCACAATCGCAACTCCCCTGAACGTGGCCAGCTGTTGCTGTCCTATGCAATGGAGTTCTGCAGTGCCTTAAGCCCTTTGGATCATTTTATCATAAGCCACGGGGACACGGAAACCCGTAATAATAAGGCACCCAAACTACTCAGGGAAAATAACCACCACCTGATTGGAACCAGGAAACAAAAAAAGCCAAAGTAAACAGGGCTACCTTAAAAAAACAGCAACAAAAAAAAACAACTCCCAAATAAATGCAGTTACAGTTACACTGTCACTGAATGCCCCTGAGTAAAAAGGTGGGGAGAAAAAATAGTGGGAGGGGTAGGGGGAAAGAGTGAGTGTGGGCGGATTCCCGTTATTGAACCATTTTGAATGCGAGCTCGGCTCGTGTTTGGGTCGCACTCGAATTGAAAAAGTAGTATACAAACTCAGAACACGTTAATAACTTCAGTGTAGTAGATTTAATGAAGTTTCATATCAGATCATTAACAGGGCAACTAACTTCACGCTATTGTAGTCATCGATTTCTGTCTCGGTCACAAAAAAACTCTGTGGAAGCGTGCTGTTTATGCTTAAAGCTTTTGTACATATTACCTCGACCACTTTATCAGTGCCACTGTTAAACGACTATAGCGGAAAATACTTGTATACACGCTCTTTTATCTCTCATTTCTTCACACATAACCACCTTAGATGTATAGATGTGTTCTCTGCATGTCTCTGTCTCTCACTCTGTCTATCTCTTTCTCGCTATGTCCTTTTCACTGTCAGTTTTCGCGATCCAATTTGTTCCTTTACTCTTCCTTTTTTCCCTTCGCCTCTTTACTCTCCCCCCCCTTTCCCCATCTTTATTCCTTATACATCCGACATATCGACCTAGTCATTGAAAGACACATAAATATTATCTTTTTATCACGCTATGTATTTTTGTAGATCTTGTTGCACTTCTAACAAACATACTCCACAAGATTTTTTTTTTTCTTCATTGATCATGAACATCCGCACAAGTGCTTTACTTTTGGCAACTTATCGGTGTCATCAAACTAGATATGCTGTCTAGGTTGATCATTTATTTTGCTATGGTCACACACTCTGCGTAGTTTGATGCCTTTTGATATGATCCCACAATCTGCGTGGTTTGCTGTCTATTGGTATGATCACATGATACAAGCTGTCTAGATGTATATCATTTGGTAAGATCACACCACCTGTCTAGTTTGATGACTGTTGGTAAGATCACGAACACAGTCTAGTTTGGTGTCTTTTGGTGTGATCACACAAGCTTCTTCAGCGGGTGGCTGTCGAGACACATGGGTTTTATTATTGTGAACTGATTTTGTTGCTAGTGCTGCAATTCAGTTGGCACCGGAGCAGATTGCCCTGAAATCGTGGGTTTGGAACAGTTAACATTACAACATTACATTGTGTTTGAAGAATTTCGTCTGTTTCAACTTCAATCGCTATATCTATATAGGTGTGCATTATAAGATATGCTGTGCTAGAAAACAGATCATTGTAATCGATAATCTTAATCTATGTCAGCGGGCAAGCCATGGTCTCTAGTCTTATGTATACCGAACTGAAAGTTTAGTCCTTATCTGAACGTACAGTCCTAATAACGGGTACAGCCATGGTCTCTAGTCTTATGTATACCGAACTGAAAGTTTAGTCCTTATCTGAACGTACAGTCCTAATAACGGGTAGTCTCTAGTCTTATGTATACCGAACTGAAAGTTTAGTCCTTATCTGAACGTACAGTCTTAATAACGGGTAAGCTGCTTCTAATGTCACGTTGACATGTATCAATGGGTGCCTTCTCTCTTTGGGCTGTGTTACGCTGGTGCTGTCCACTCGACTGACGAGACTTTGAAGCACTAGGAGATAGTTTTCCAACGGTGTTGTTCCCGTCACTTCTGCTATGCAAGGCATTATGTTCAGGCCCCGTGCAGTCTTGACCGCCCATGCTCTGTCCTGGTGCTGTACTGGCGAGCAGAAGATGGGCGAGACCTCGCGGCTGGTGACCAGCTGGCCCGTCATGTCGCGCAGGTCCGGTGACCAGCTGGCCCGTCATGTCGCGCAGGTCCGGCAGTGAGAGCGAATCCCGCCGCTCGCGGACCGCCAGCTGGAGTGGCCTGGACTGGCGGTGGCCGCCCGAGGCAGCGCTGTCACCGTCATGGCAACCCGAGGCTCTAGGCGTGTCCAGGACGATCTCCTCCTCAAACACGTAGGCTGCCTCAGAACTGTCAGGCGTTTCGGCGCCTTCTGGTTCCTCATGGAAAAGAGCGGTTTCATTGTGCTCGTTGTCTGACTGTTGCTGACGCTTTGCCAGCAGTCCAGATTTAGGTTGAGCCGGCTGTTGTTTGGAGTTACCTTTCTGGGTGGAGGCTGGGTCGCCACGTGGGGCGTGTATCCTGGTGGCGCTGTCTCTGCTTGTCAACGCCCTTTGGCGTTGCTGCGGAGAGCGGTGAGGTGAGAGAAGAGCCTCCACTGCCATATCATACTTTTTAAACGTGTTAAGCCTATGTCCGGAACCTGTTACAATGGAATCATTCTCAGGACCCTCCATGTCCCGCCGGGGGCCAGAGCATGGTGCCAGCGGGTTCCTGTGCATGGTAGTCTCACTCCTACTGGGCAGCTCATCCTGGAGGCTGTTGTCGGCCTGGGTAGGGATGCTGGCCAGCGGGACCTTCAGGAGGTCGCTAGACACAGAGGGAGATGCTCCTCGATGGCTGTTACGGGCTATCTGCTGGTCCTTAGTACAACACGCCAGGTCGGTACTGGTTATTTTGTACGCATGCGGGGTTTGCAGAGCTGTATTCTGTTTGTAGATCGAAGATGTTTTTTGAAGACTTATGTTCTCTTTCAGCGGAGGAGATTTTTGCACATGATAGAGATTTCCTTCTGGAGACAGCTGTTTCTTATTAGTAACCCTAATAGGCGACGGGACGCTACTAGCATCAGTCGTGGAATGATGGATGATTGGACCCAACAGGTGTGAAGACCTCTCAGTGCCTTGAGGAGACCGTGGCTCTGTCGCGATAGTTTGGTCAGTAAGATCTTCATAGCGGGAAAGACTGCCCTGCACAGAATGTCGATGGAGAGGGAAAAGTGGTTGATTTTTCGATTTGTCTTTAGTGAGTGTGGCTGGTGTAGAGATCGAACCAGCGCCCTGATCACCAGGGATCTTGCCCCGCAGTACGGCTCCCAACCTTTTCACAGCGCTAGTCTGTCTGCTCTGGCGCGCTGTGTCCAATGGGCTGTAACCTGTAGAAGACAAGGAACAGATTGGGTTTGGATGGCGAAATGGCATATCCTTTTTCTTACAGAAGACGACGCTGCGTTCATCTTCAATAGGAGTTAGAAACGGGAATTTTAACTGAATGGAATGCAAGTGATAGACATAATTATCATGATCACCATGAAAAGAATATTGGGCTCCACGTTGGGAGGTACCCAGTTTGAAGCCACGATATGAAAAATGTATTTATCGGATTTTATCCCCCATTCTTTGGGTACGTCAGAAATAATATGATCCGTTGAAACATGAGTCCTGGTATCCCCAACCTACCCTGTGTGGCAGCGTGTAAATTGCAAGACGTTAGTCCTGTTAAGAAGTTAAGAAACCAAGCGACCTACCCTGAAAGTCCAGTGTCTGAAGTGCCTGTAGGGCGTCCGCGTGGCGGAGCGCCAGGTCGACGATAGTGTCGCTCCCGGAGCAGGCGGCGTAGTGGAGGACGTTCCGCCCCCGCCTGTCTGCGACCAGCAGGCTGCACCCTCTAGCCAGCGCCCAGCCCAGCACGGCCGCGTTCTGTGACACGCAGGCGTGCATGGCCAGCGTCCGATCTAGGGCGTCCTTCCTGTCCAGGTCTAAAGTCTCGTCCCCTCCGTCCACCGTGAAGTAGCACGCGTCTACTGTGTCTAGCACTTTACGCGTGGCCTCCGCCGATGTGTCGAGTGCTGCTTCTGCTGCAGCGGTCAGTGGTCTATGGCCTGGACCATCCTCGGCTGCGACCAGATTATCATTGGGAGATCCCTGATGGGGTTCTGCTACCTGTAGCGGCTGGAGGCTGGCGTGGCAGAGCCGCATCAATGGCGTCTGAAGATCGTGTGTGACCTCCCGGTGGTTGAGAGAGACCCTGGGTTGACCGATGAGGTTCACTATTTGCGAGGTCTGCCCTTCTCGAATAGCCTGCTCCAGCATCGTCTGCGGGTCGTCTGGTGGTCCGGCGGAGCTGCCGGGATGCTGTGCGCGCATTGTTCTCGCAGAATGCCCTCTCTCATCTATGCTCCTTTCATTTCCACCGGGCTGTCTATCCAGTGACATATCCTTCTGTGATATATTTGTCACACTCCCTTGGTTAGGCCTCTCTGGAATAAAAAGTTTTCTGAAATTAACATTTAGACGCACCGGATTTCCCCCATTGAGGGTGCACAAATGGTACGCTTTGTACATGTTACAGAACAGGTCCATACTCTGTCTTAATCGAACTAAACGCAACGAAAGATTTAGATCTAACGAAAACCAGTAGCTAGCTACATTTAATTACAAAACACATTAAGCTTGAAATGCAAGACCCAACCTTCTTTCAATGAACGAGGATTTGAATAAATGATTCAAATGTAAGTTCAGCCTTTTAAATTTAAGTCCTAATTACGAATCAAAAACAACAACAACGTTCGGAGTGATGACGCGCAGAATTAGGCCTATACTCCGCGTTAAATGAATTTATTTGCAGCGTGTAGAACTGACTGGTAGATCAAAATACATTCATTTTAACACGGACTTATTTTTGGTTCATTATTTTTCACTCGATTACAATAAGACTATTTTAACACAAGTATAGGCCGTAGCTATGTCAGGAGAATCCCAGGCGGATGGCGTGACTGGGGCTCTACACCCAAGTATGTTACACATCAGAAAAGCTATTGAGAGTTTTCTTTGAATCGCGGGGACGCCATGAACGTTAGTACACTGTACATGTATATATATTGCTTTGTTAACGTAAGGCCGTACAGTTCAGATCTGCGTAAAATATTTTCTAGTCTATTCTCTTCTGTTGTGCGATTGTAAATGTAAACTGTTGCATGATTAACGACAAAATGCTTTGTTGCATCACATCGAACAGGCGCACAATAATGGTCATTTTTCAAGGGGAACAAATTATAACATGTGTTTTGCGCGAACATTATTTTGTCCTTCAAATTGGAAATAAACAAAAATGCAACAACAGCAAAAAAACAACAAAACAAAACAAAAAAACATTTTCCAAAAATGTTGGACTTTCTTGCTAAAACTTCCTATTTAAATGATTTATCTGAAAATGAAAATGAACGTAAACACGGATTTACTGTTCATCATAGGCAGTAATAGGGAAGGTGTTTTGACAAATAGGATATGAATAATTAATAATACAATAATAACGATAATAAAAAAGGTGCAAAACAGCAGCAACAACAACAAACACATAAACTAAAAGTTAAAACAAAATAACTTTATTATGATTCTCTTACCTTAGTTAATCGAAGCCAGTCATTTTAGTGTCTCATTCACCAGATCAAACTAGCGATAAAACCCTTTCGGTTTTGACATTTCCATACAGCCACGAGCTGCTGAGCAAGGATGGAAGAAACACAACTAGTGCCTAATGTTCAATAAGGTCATGTAATCTTGGTTCGAATCTGTTATCTTGATGTTAGTCGTTTCGTGCAGGTGTTGTTTTATACTGACTTGTTAACACACGATAATCAATGTCTGTCTTTTAACTGATGAATAACGTGCTGGAGGTCCTTATTTCAAAGAATGTCGTACGACAATTTCGAAGTATTGTCACATTGTACTTTTTTTTTTATACTGACGCTTATTTACGTCGGAATATAAGCTTTCTACCTCGGTTTCCTCAAACCTTCTGTTCATTTTTGTCTAAATGTTTACAAGATGCAGTTTTGCATCCTTGAAGTCGGTCAAACGTTTGAACTGACCATTTACACAAGCATTCGCTCAAGCGCTGACGCTAATAACTGTCATGAAATAAGAAGACAAAGTGACTAGGTCGTGAGCGACTCGCGTCTTAATAGCACGAAAACCGTGAGTGATACACCGTAATGGCACCATTTGAGCATTCAGCAAATGAGCAGGTTAGCTGTGATGCCAGCGGTGGCCGCACGATGAACACAACGTGCCGCGGACATTGGCGAGTGAGTGATGCCCGGGTCTGTGACTGTGGCGCTGCAGCCGCGACCACAATTGCCCGCCCCTGACACGAGTAGAGGCCTTACCCTAACAGGCTCCATAGCAACATCGAAGACGACAGGTAAGGGAATGCTCCGGAGTTCAATCGTAGCTTAATCATGGATATGCGGAGCCAACGAGCGATGAGAAAGTCCCATGTCTAATGGCTGTGATTCTGTCATCCACTGTGGCCGTGCTGATCACAAAGCCTGTAGTGCCAGGTCTGTGACCCGTACCTTCTCCAACTCTCGTCACCCGGAGATTGGCGGGCCCAGTGCGCTCACCCATGACAGCTCCATAATTTCTCGTCTTTTATCTCGCCTGACCTTTAAGGTGCTTTGGTCTTATCTGGCCAGTCCAAAGCTTAAGCTATTGATCTACTCGTGCTTCTGCCCGTCAATTAAGAAATACTCATGACAATTGGGGAAAAAATCGCAGAAAAACTCGACTATGTATAAGCAATCGTTATCAAGACAAACGAATTGGGTCAGGAGAAGAGGCTGTGTGGAGGTCCATAAAAATCGAACCAGAAAATGCTACATGATTATTGAATTTTGAGTCAAAGAAAACAATGAGTGTACTGAGACGTGCTAAAAAATAACTTAAACCCTCGCTATTGCTTTTTTCATATTTTGTATTTATGTCAGATTTGTTCTAAAAGTATTCTTAATTTGAGCTCAGTAAAACTGAATAAAATATTTCCCTCTTGAAAGGAAACAAAACGAAAACAAACAATAAACGCATCACTGAACCGGTGTGGATTATCCTTTGGTCTGAAAAGGGTTTAAATGGTTCTTATTCATCATTGTTTTACTTTCAATGCATACTTCAAAAGTTCACAAGTTTGGAGAGAATGTGCGTGTTTAGCTCGGTGTATTTGATGGTTAGCTTGTGTTTTCCTTAAGGCACGCGTAGTTGGCAAGGCGTCGATAAAAGTACATGCGCAAACCTACGTTTTTACAAGAAAGTGAGAAAGGAAAATCTAAACGTTAAACTAAAATCTTAGCCTCAAGAGTTGTATAATGAGGGCCTTTCTCCTCCACCTTTACCCATCGTGGTCGTGACCAGTACCTATGTACGGCGTATCAGTTCTCTGTCAATGCCGCGGCCGAATCACGACTGCCTACTGCTGTACAGTAGCTGGTCTGTTGTGGTTTAGTTGGTTTTTTTGTTTGGTCCTCTTATGGATTGCTTTAATTGTATTTCTTAAAGACGATTCTCACATTTTAATTGTTTTATCTGACTGTGTTTCTTCAAGTGTAGCGTGTGAAAAGCCTGTAAGGATGCTGGTCAGATGCATCAATGTTTAAACTGGTATCGATCTATCGATCTGTCCTTCGCATCATGTGATAGGACGGACAGCAGCAGTGGTCCACTGAACCCGAGCCTGCCCCATGCGTCCCCCTGGGGTGCCATTATCCTCGCTTGAACTCACTTAATCCCTGTCATCACGACTGAACAGTGCAGGGGCGTGGGGCTCTAACTCTAAGGCTACACACGTGCTTACCTTACACTTTTGGTGTGTGTGGAAAAATCAATGGCTCGATTGACTAAGTTTATTGTTGCTAATAACATTGGAGGGTCTAAATAGAAGATCGGGAAGGAAAAGGAAAAAAAAACTCTGATGGGGAAAAGGACCTTGAACAATGGAATAATACACCCTTTTCACCCTCTCCTTCCGTAAACTTTCACAATTTTTTTCCAACATACACCACAGTTTCACCTTGACTTTAAACCAAAGCGTGAAAACCAGGCTAGAAATAGAGTAAATCAATTTTGAAAATTCGATTTAACGTAAGCGGCATAGGAATCTCATTTTATTCTCTAGGTCCCTGGTATGTGCGGAGCTGTTTGAAGTGCTATTGAAACAAGCAGAGGAAAATAAAATACAAGCGCTCCGGCACCTATCCCCACGTCCGGCTTCATGGTTTATGTCGCTGAGCCATCGTTATTGTGTTCTGTCTAAGCTTCAAGGTTCATATCACTAAAATTTATCGCCCGACATTGTTTAGATAATGGGAGTTGGTAGTATCGACATTGACGCTATCTCGTTTGGAATACGATGAAACCCTACGTGAAAAACATAACAATTGTCTCGATCTGTGCTGAGATATAGATCCAGGCTTAAATATATGGTAAAAGAAACTAAGACGGTGCAAGTGACGATTTCCTTCTGATCTGGACGGCCTGCAATAATTGTAAGTTGTAAATCCTCAGGGCTAAAACCCACAATCGGGCATGCTCAATCAGTAAATGTATACACGTGTACCTTGTTTTGGCCTACAAGAAGCTAAGTACTAACTATTGCATAACTTGTACAAAAAAAGTACTAAGACTCTAAGACACCATTTTTCTAGAAAGAAGCGAACGGAAAAAAGTCATGTGATCATAGTTATAACTTATAATAAAAATTCCTTTGTTGTTGTTGCTAAGACAGGTTTACCAGCTGTGATTGGACTCTCAGACCTTCTGTTTTTGAACCGTAGGCACCAACCAGCTTAGCTGTTCCGCAACCCGTCTACCTTAGCGTTACTGGCATTAGGGACGAAAGAAATAATTATTGTTACAACTGGGTTTCGGAGAATCACATGTGACCACTGTGTCAGAGTGTGTGGATGTACTTTTAATTAAAATATTAAAATTATTCGGGAGGGTCTTAAGTTTTAAATTAGCCTCTCAGGAAACTTTTTTTTAGGCGTACATGTACTTATTCTCGTAGTAGCATAATCTGTCTTGCCGTCCGCCTAACTGTTCCTATATCTCATCTCTCTCACTCACTCTCTCTCTCTCTCTCTCTCTCTCTCTCTCTCTCTCTCTCTCTCTCTCTCTCACTCTCTCTCCCCTCGCTCCATGTCTGTGTGTGTCTGTCTAACTTCGCAGAACAACCAATTTACATTCTATATTTCACAGGCGACTCCACTTCACCCCTATTCCCCGAAATGTCTATATCTCTTTTTCTTCTGAAACCAGTGTGATTTTGCCGTCTAGATCGAATTGTGTATGAAGCAGATCCTATAAGTTTTCAAACGTTATGTCAACACTGTGGTTAAAGAAACTAATATACACATATAAACTGTACGCATTACTCCATAGTGCCAAAGCCTGCTGTGTCAGCTGGTAAGCACCATCGTGGGGCCAATAAAATGTTTCTGGTGGTTTTGGGTTTAACTTATTCCTTTTTCAGATTTCACTTAAGCTATTTTAAGATTTTTTTATTATTAACAACACAAATAAACTTCAACGTTTTCATTGGAGCAGATTTATGGCATAAACCCTTTCTCTGTGCATGATTAACGCTTATGTGGGATGCATTGCTGAACTTTTTTCTTATTCTCTTTTTCTTTTTTAAGTGAATATGGACTGTTGAGGGCGATTACGTTAAAAAAAAAAGAAAATGGAAATTCATGTCAGTTAAACAAATTATTATTCAGTTGGAACTTACATTTTTTACAATTTTATTTAAAAGGATTTATTTGGTGTTTATTACATACAAATACACGACTGTTGTAAAGTAGCATTGGAACCTCTAATGAATGGCTATTTTTGCACAGGCATGCACCTTCATTATGGCGACATGACAGACAGCATGTGCCTGGTAAAGATCATCAGCGACGTGAGGCCCACTGAGGTCTACAACTTGGCTGCCCAGAGTCACGTAAAGGTAGGAACTACAGGCTGGCGTTGTGTGTGCTTTTCTCTCTTTCTCTCTTTCACTCTCTCCTTCTCTCTCTGTTTTTATATATCTCCGTCTCTCTTTCTCCCTCTCCATCTCTGTGCCTCTCTTTCTCTCCATCTCTGTATCTCTTTCTCTCTCTTCATCTCTGTGTCTCTCTATCTCTCCATCTCTGTGTCTCTCTTTCTCTCTCTCCATCTCTGTGTCTCTCTTTCTCTCTCTCCATCTATGTGTCTCTCTTTCTCTCTCTCCATCTCTGTGCCTCTCTTTCTCTCTCTCTCTCTCTCCATCTATGTGTCTCTCTTTCTCTCCACCTCTGTGCCTATCTTTCTCTCTCTCCATCTACGTGCATCTCTTTCTCTGTCTGTCTCTGACTGTTTCTGTCTTTCCAATCTTTCTCGCTCTCACAGCCACACTCCTCCCCCTCATGCTGTGTGACACCTTGAAAAAAAAAATGAAAGCACCAGATGACATGCCTGGTGAACTTAAGTGTCAGTTTTGATTTTAATTTTCGTTTCATTCTTGTAGATAATTCTCCCTTTTTACGTCATTCTTCACATGAGAAACACAACCGTCCAGAGCATTTACCATTCCATGTGACATGCTATCTGTCCCTCAGGTGTCCTTCCAGATGGCTGAGTACACGGCGGATGTGGACGCGTTGGGGACTCTGCGTCTGCTGGACGCCATCAGGACGTGTCACCTGGCACACAAGGTACGGACCCTCTCAAACTCAACCTTTCCACATCGCGTGGATTAAGGCCTATTCATTGTGTGCGCACTATTTTGAGGTATTTTAAAAAAACTTATAAAAGGTAACGCATTTTTATTATTTTTATCATTTACACAAATGCTCGTGAATAAATTCTTTATCTCTTTTTGATTGATTTTTTTTTTTTAAAGTAATGGAAAACAGCCTTTGGGATATTTCTTGATTTTACTATTTAAAAAAAAAGAAAGGTTTGATCCTGTTGAGTGTAAAAGGGGGACAAAAAAAAACAACTAAAAATCGATATGAAATGGCTTGAAAAAGGGTTGGCTAATTGTGTAAAAAATTAAGCTATGAGTTTGCATGAACTCAGCTGATGGCTGATGATGGCAGAGTAACAACATGCTTGCTGACTAGTCCTGAACTGTAATGCTTCTTGTATTTCAGCAATGTGTTTCCCTTGAAGCAACCAGGTGAAAACTTGATTTAAACGCAAGCCATAGTCTTTATCATTATGTTTTCAGGTAGATGCTAACATTTTCTCTTTTTTATTAAAAAAAAAATTACTTCAATCCAGGTCCGTTTCTACCAAGCCTCTACCAGTGAGCTGTATGGGTTGGCTCAGGAGGTGCCCCAGTCTGAGACTACGCCGTTTTATCCAAGATCTCCTTATGGTGAGTTACCATACTCTCACCTTGTGACCTAAAAGTCCCCTTGTTCCTTAGTTTGCATAGACTGAACTTTTTTGTATGTGTCTTTCTCGACTTGTGTATTTCTTTATCTCCATTTGTCAACACAATTGAGTTTGGTGCACTAGGCTTGTGAAATAAATCTTTTGTGCTTTAAATCTCTCATGGACTAATGTATATTATTCTCTATAAAGATGATACATAGGTGTTCCCAGACTTAAAACCACTACTTCTACCCACATCTTCTAAATGTTCCAGGAGTTGCCAAGCTGTATGCCTATTGGATTGTGATCAACTACCGAGAAGCCTACAGCATCTTTGCTTGCAACGGAATCCTTTTCAACCACGAGAGCCCGAGGAGAGGTGAGTCCTTTGCCTTGGTAGACTTAAAACCAGGAGTTCTAACTCTTTGCTCATCTGTACATCCTGCTCCTCTCTGTGTTCAGCACTCACCAGCTCTCTTTTTCACCACATCCTCTCTCATTCGTCCCCCTCTCTCTTGATATATCTCTCTTCTCTGTCTTGTCCACTGTATGTCTTTGTCGCTTTCTTCTGTCTGTCCAGTTCTGAACTCCTTGATCAGTAAAAAAAAAAAAAAACGGTTTCATTCCTTGCGTCTGTGTCAGTATGATGTGACCTGCTGATACAGGAGTCCAGGTCTTCCTGCACTGTCTTGTGTGTGGCAGCATATAAAATTGTCAGACGTTAGTCTAAGGGACAGTCTAAAATATAGCCTATATAATACTAATGTTGGACGTTAAACAACCAACTACACTGTCTATATGTCTTTCTCCCTGTCTCTGCCTCTCTCTCTTTCTCGATCAATCTCTCTCTTTGTAACTCCTTCTGTGTCATACTTAGTATTATCTTTCTGTTTTCTAGGCCCAACATACCATCCTCTCGACCACACATATATACCTTCTCCCTTCTTTACATTTTATCCTCTCCAATTGGCCTTTCAATTAAGACTTGCAAATTGGCAAAAATCCAATCAGTTTGGAGACCATTTGAAATTATGATTGTTTTGCTGAAGAAGTTTATTTGTGGGTATCAGTTGTAAAAACAAACAAACAAAACCTCCCAACTCTGAAGTATTGTGGGATTTTCACTTGTACTTTTTAATCATTTTCTGTAAATTTACACATTCCTTTTCTGCCATATTTTATATAAAAATCATTAATTTAAAAGAAAGAAAAGAGAGAGATTTTAGCTCAGAAACTTTAAACATCAACATCATAGATAACCTCAAAATAAGGGTGAATCTTTCCTTAAGTCAGGGAGCGCCAATGCCCACACATGCTGAGAGATAGATTTTAGGTCAATATGGCTATTTTTAGATTTTGGCATTCCCAGAGCATGTAATTGTCCCTAAAAACGAAATTGTGACAATAAAAATAGGTTAAAATGGTGAAATTTTATGAAAAATGGCTTTTAAACCACCATGGTAACCCCCAATTTAATGTCTTTTTTCTCAAGTATATTGATTTCGTATGTAGGATCACCCAAGCCAGACAGATTGAAAGGTAGAGGCCAGGCTAACAGCACTCATTTGCTCTCCGGGTTGTGGGGGTTGGGAATCGGGTTAACAACCCCATCTCGTAAATACCGTTACAGAAACTGCAACAGATAACCACAAAAATAGCATGGTTGAGGAGTCCTCTCCTGTACAGCTCTTGACGTTTATTAGTGAAAGCCCCAGGGAAGCTGCCACTTGTCAAGTTATCCACGGTGGAAAACTGATGGAACCGTTAAACGTACAAACTGGCGTCCTCCAGGGTTGCTTGCTCTCCTCAACCATCTTCCTTGTAGTGGTTGACTGAGTCTACAACAGGTCGAAGGACAGGTATCCAGTGGACCTCCATGAAGCAGTTGAAGGATCTTGACTTTGCAGACGACATCAGCCTTCTCTCCCCAAACCATCAGGACGCACAACAGAAGCTATATCGTGTGGCAGAAGAAGCCGGGAAAACTGGACTCCAGATAAACATAAAAAAGCTATGAGAATCAGCAATAAACAGATTAACGCATTTCGACTACATGACGAAAACATTGAAGAAGTTGACAAGTTTGTCTATCTTGGTAGTGTTGTTAGCAAAGACGGGGGCACAGACGAACATATCAGATGCCGAATCAACAAGGCCAGATACGCCCTCAAACCAATCCAGAGGTCTACAGCACTATCAGTCCTAAATTTTTTATCCCTAAAACATGGCGTGTGACCAAGAATAGCACCACAAAACTACAATCATTCACCAACAGATGCCTCAGAAACATTCTCAACGTAAGTTCGACTGAAGCTGTCTTAAATAATTGTGGCCCAGAGCGAAGCAAACCCGCATCGAGTCAGGGATTAAAAAAAAGCATGAATGTGGTTTGATAGGCCACACACTTCGAATGCCTGTATCCAACATCAGAAGGCAAGCCCTGGAGTGGAATCCCCAAGGAAAAAGAAAGGTCGGCCGTCCGAAGCGGACGCATAGAAGTACCAACGCAAGATAAAGGTGCCGGCACAACATGGGTCGAGCTGAAGAGGACCAGCCAAAACCGAGTCCGAGTGGAGTCCGAGTGGAGTTTCTGCGGCCGTATGTTCCACAAGGAATAAAGAGGCTTCAAACTAAAATAAACAACGAATTTGCTTTTGGGGACAGAATCATACCAGAAAAGAACGCACGAGCGTATCAAGGCTCCTGTCTCACACTTTTATTAGGGGACCTAAAACAACTTAATTTGTCCGATCGTGTGTTCGAAACGGATACTATCCTGATTAGAAGCTTAACACTCCACCACTTGTACCACCCCCCCCCCCCCTTTTTTTTTCATTTTTTTTGCACATACGGGCATTGTTGTCACAGGAATTTTGAATACACCGTTTCACAGGGTCAATGCAATTTATAGCTGATAATTTTTTATGTCCCAACCACGCCAAAAACGTCTCCATTGTTTTCGAATTTTGTTTTTTGTTTGTTTTTGTTTTTGTTTTTAGGAGAGAAACTTCCATGCTTCTATTTTATGTCGAAAGGTTTAAAAAAGATCATATATGGAGACGAGTGCCAAGACCAACGTCTGACAATTTTACGAGTGTGTGTGTGTGTGTGTGTGTGACGGAATCGTATTATACGAAGACCGACCCAAGCAGTTGGTGACGAAATTCAACGAATAAAACTTGCGCGACTATGGGTTCAAACGCAATATCTCCTAATTGTGAGCCCAACGCTGTACCACTTGACCAGCTGGTTTCCATGCCTTACCAGACAATATCAGGACCGTCCTGTTCGTATGATCGAGGCAGGCGGAGCCCGCCCTCTGACCCAGTGTTTTCAATACGGTTTTACATATGGGGGTCGAGCGATCCACACAGAATAGGCCTGGTGCCTAAGCCTGCGTTCATAGAGGCGACAGATTTATGTGGCACCGTGAAATACAGGAATCAGTTTCAGGTAGACGGCTTAGTCTTTGCGGTTTATAAGCACTCTAGGCCATAGAAAATGTTATGGACATTTTCATTCCTACTCGCCGATTTCAGTGGGCAGGCGGCCCATCTTCGTCTCAGTCTTTCAGTGAGTGAACTTAATATGTCTGGACTAGTCAAATGTTCACTGACCATTTTCTCATCGAGGAAGCATCGTAGAAAAAATTCTGATTTCATTTTTGAAATCGGCGATCGAAATTCAAGGGGTCCTATTCCTAGGAGCCGAATTTTATTTTGTGAAGTATTAAAAAAATGCACATATTTTTTTTTCTTTTCTTGGTGGATCTGTGTGAAATTGAGGAGTGCACCCTCTCTCCTTGTTAGTGTGTTGCATGTGTTTGCGTAGAGTAATTGGTTGTTTTTTTTTTTTTTTTTTTTTTCGTTATTGCCGTTCAAACACCACCGAAAATGCGCGGCTCTGTGTACAGCAATCGGTATGTTCGGCGACAGAATAATTATGCCACGCGCACGCGGAAATCTGTTCAGTGGCTCTCTGTAGGGTTGTTGGTTAGCGATGAAAGGGAGAGTAATTATCTTATAATTATCACGTTTGTTCATAAAATTTGCCTTTCTAGGGGATTTATTCTCATCTTTACTGACCAAGTTTCTAACGACCATGAAAACATGTACTGTTGAAAAGATAAAGGAATTTTAACTGGAGAGAAACAGTTGAAAACAAAACAAAACCATAAGATCGATAAGATGTATTAAAAAATCATAACGACCGACAAAACGTGCGGGCGGCCTGCATAATAAACTGTGCCATATGCCAGCCCTGTGTAAGGGATAACACAGGACCGCTGCGATAGATGTTAATGTCTGTGTAAGCCACACGACGAGACAACACCTGGGCGAGGCAGCTTGTGTTATGCACTGGTTGACATAACGCTGCAACATTGCAACATAAACGGAATTGCGATAGACCTAGCGGGGTTGGATGAAGAAAAACACGGCGGTCATTACTGTTAAACTATATTAACGCTATCGTCTATTCATAATCTGAAAAAGTTACAAAAGTAGGACTTCAGTGAGCTTGTCATAACGCTATCGTCTATTCATAACCTAAAAAAGTTAAAATACCGGTAGTAGGACTTCAGTGAGCTTGTCATTTTGTTTAAAATATTATACATGTGAGTTACGTTGCTGAATCCAAGTTGTTGAAGAATACTGCATGTCCCTGGAGAATGCTTTATGTATGCTTTTATTATAAAACGTACCCCCCTCCCCCCGCCCACAAAGAAACACACACAATTTCGTGAAATATATCTTATCCAGATAGTTTATTTTTAATTTTTAAAGAAAGCATTGTTAAGAGTCTGACTTTATATGATTTTACCGTCATTAAATGTGATGTGATAACTCTGGGATCAGTGCCTACAGATGTCTTTTTTCACTTCTCTCTCTCTCTCTCTCTCTCTCTCTCTCTCTCCCTCTCTCTCTCCCTCTCTCTCTCTCTCTCTCTCTCTCTCTATCCATCTCTCTCTCTCTCTCTCTCAATTTTTAATTAATTCACTAAAAGTCTTAAAGATCAAACTAATTATCCTTGGTTTAGATATTTTGAAGCAATTTAGCATATACCCATATAGTTATTTTAAATAATTGTTAATTTAACCTGTTTTTATTTATCATTTAGTCTTTGTTTAGTACATGCCTAATGCCATTATATGTATATCCTTCTCTAAATCCCGCTTTGAAAATTGATTGTTTTCATAAATAGAGAATGTTGAAAAATAAACAATTATGATGCATTCTCAATGCTGAAGATATTCCTATATAAAAATCTGCATTTGCATTCGAGAAACTGAGTCGGCATCCAACTCCCTTCTTAAATGTCTATTTTATATTTTCGAAATTAACGTGAGAACAGTATAAACTTGATGCAGATTGTTTTACTACGATCTCTTACTCCGTGTAGGTGAGACTTTTGTGACGCGCAAAATCACTCGCGCTGTAGCGAAAATCATCCTGGGTCAGCAGAAAGTCCTGGAGCTTGGAAACCTCAACGCCAAGAGAGACTGGGGCCATGCTAAGGACTATGTAGAGGTGAGCTTTTCCCTTCTGAACAATACAGTTGACGAGACAATCAGATGGACAGACACTCAGATATTCATGCAGGCAGGCAAATAGACAAACAGATAGACAGAAGGAGAAGAGAGGTAAAGAACGAGGGAGTGTCTCTTAAATATAAAGTCATAACTTACATATTGATCATTACATTAAGATAAGATTAGATATTCCTTTAGTATGCCCTCCTCTGGAAATTCGAAAATGACATTTCCAAATATGAATAAGAAATCAATAATTTGTACATATATATTCATTGCAAAAAGACGTAATTCTAAAAAAATAAAAAATTGCTATTAGCACGACTCGCAATAGAAACTAGTAATCTAAAATCATGATATGATTTTAAATCAATATAAAACTAGCTGTAAGTGTTCTTAGGTGTACGAAAACAGTGTACTTAGCTTTCACAGAAATCGGTGTATTTTGTAAATATCGCAGAAGTCTAAAAATTATGGTGGACGACATCATTATAAGAAATTAATGGAAATAAAGATAATCATTAACTGCCTTCATTAACAACAACGATGACATTCCATTTAAACTTTTCCATTCCCTTCTGTGATAATAATAATACTGATCTAGAAACCTGAAAAAATCGAGTATAAATCTGGAAATCCTGATTTTTAAAGCTTTAGAGCTTTACTTTACTGTGAAATCCTTTTCCTCTTGCTATGTCTCCGTAATATCAAAACCCATATATGTAGTGTGGTATAATCCTATAAGTGTGTAAACTGCTACATGTACTTGTCAGGTAATGGTAGCCACCTCCTATGTTTACCGAGTGGTGCCAAACGTTCCCTGTGACAGCTAGTCACTTGTGTGTTACTGTGTAATCTGTACTACTTGTGAGCAGTCACTCAGTCGCCAGTAAAGCGAGTACATACAAATCAACTGGTCTTATTCATTCTGTACTGGTTTTAATACTACATGTAATGCTTTGTTTCTACCAAGTATTTGATGATCTTTGTCTATACATAACACATTATTTTATTGATTGGTATCTTATATGAGAATGATTTTACTTCCAGTTGTATGAACTCAGCGCACATAATGATTTAGAGGGGATCTCTGAACAGTTCAGGATTATCTCTCACAGCCAAATGACACCTCTGGATGATGAGAATATATGATTGCAATAACATTAATTTTATCACTGATATGATCACCCTTTGTATAATTCGGGTGTTGAAAAGCCTATACTCCATTGCCATTGCAACAATCTCATATTCTTCACTGATATATATAATCATGAGTTTAATGCATGATGACTATCTCCCTTATTGCAACTCTACTCCTCATCCAACTGCTCACCCCTTGTACAGGCCATGTGGCTGATGCTCCAGGCCGAGAAACCGGCGGACTATGTCGTGGCCACAGGCGAGACCCACAGTGTCCGCGAATTTGTGGTTGAGGCCTTCAAGGTCGTTGGGAAGACGATTGTGTGAGTAGCTTCGCGGTCTTCCTGCAGTTTCTCTCTTTCATGAATTAAATTTTGTCTGCGTTATAGTAAGATTTAAATCTAAAAATCTAGACACTTTTAACTTTTTAACTTGCAAGAAATGGCATACGTTTTCCGAATTTATTCTATGAAGTAAAGAACCTGTTGCTGGTTTTTAAATTTCCTGCGTCTTGAACAGCAGCTCTTAGGTATTATTATTATTATTATTATTATTATTATTATTATTATTATTATTATTATTATTATTATTATTATTATTATTATTATTCTCTCTCTCTCTCTCTCCCTCTCTCCCTCCCTCCCTCCCTCCCTCCTCACCCTCTCTCATTTTACAAACATGTATAATTTTGAGCATATTTTTAAAAACAAGTTGTCATGGAGAGGGACCATAAGAACCAATGAAAATGTCATTGTACTCAATGTACTCATTCTCTTTGAAAGATACCATCATCTTGTCATACTTTTTTTTGTGTGAAAACCTTCATGTAAACTGCCTTGATCTTCTACTATGCAACTTGTTTCTACCCGTGTTGAGAATGTCAGAAAGGGTAAACAATATTCTTAACTAATAATTTATTGTCTTGATAAACAACACTTTTGCCATTGTATGACCATTTCACTTTCAGCTGGGAAGGATCAGGAGCTAATGAGATTGGCAAAGACCAAGCGACAGGAGAAGTTATAGTCAAGATCAACCCCAAGTTCTACAGGCCCACAGAAGTTGTGAGTTAAAAGTCAACTCTGAATTTTGTTACAACCTAATAGTTATAATTAAACTAGCATCTACTCTCAAAAGGAAAAGTTTTTTCTTAGGAATGCATCAAACCTTCAACCCATTTCCAACTTCAAACAGAGTTACCATGTGTCTGTATGTGTCACACTGTCTGCAAATGGGTCATATTCATTATTACAAATGGGATTCCCCTTGCCTTAAGAGGAAGGACATTGGTTCTAGCAACAAAGGAGCATAATATTAGATTTACTAATACTTCAGTGATTCATAAGGTTATTTCCCTTGATGTGCTATCAATTTTTTTTCCCATTTCATGTTTCACTTTTGTTCAAATGCTTTTTAGTTCATATTCAGCTTAATAAAAATTAATATTCATTCTTTAGGAACTTCTGCATGGAAACCCAACAAAAGCCCACACAGAGTTGAAATGGGAGAAAAAATATGATTTTCCGGTAAGTCTTTCATCAATTCCAAATTAATGTTTTATGAGCTTAAATTGTATAAAAAGTGTGTGTGTGTGTGCAGCCTATTCTAGTAATTTGATTTTTTTTATAACTACAATTACTGAAAGATTGTAGAATACTTAAAAAACCTGTTTTATTGGTAACCTGAAATTGAGTCACTCCTGCGTATTTTGATTTATGAAATTTATGTTAAAATAAAAATAGAAAAAAACTGATAAAAATAGCATGTCTTTTCTCTAAATTGGCCAATATTCTTGGCACCGAGAGATGCAAAGGAAAGAAAACAATGGTCCTAAGACTTTCAGTTCCAGTCCCTCAGTAATAAAGGCTGTCAATTGGCATTCAGGGATTGGAAAGGTTAAATTGTTTGAAAAATACATATTTAATATGCTCTTTCACTCAATTCATAGACAAGAGGAATAGCAAGTAATTTAGGTTGTGTCTAAATTGCACAAAATTCTTCTTTTAAATAAATATATCCTTTATTTGTTTTTACTTCAATGAGAAGCAGCTTATTAAAGAAAAAATTAATCTTATAAACAGTTTACCAAACGTTAGATAAAATTGTTCTCGTTTAGGATTTTATTGATTTGCTTCATTATATAGAAATAATTTGGCCACTGAAACACAGATGCAGTAAACATTTTGTTATCTGGTTGCTCATAACCCAAAAACTAAAACGTGTAATCAGCTTCCAAAGATAAGACTTGTGAATACACATTTCATCTATCTTGGGAAAATATTAAACATAAAAGAACCCCTCTGTCATTCAAAGCAAAACAAAAATGAGATAAAAATCAAGCATAGCACCCATTAAAAATACAGTGCTGCTTTTAGGATTTATATTATTTCGAAAATATTTTTTTATGATGAATTCAACCCTAATGGAGTGTAATCACTGCTTCTTTTAAAAAAAAAATTAAATCAAGACACTTTAAATGCAAATTTTTCTTTGGTTTCATGTAATCCAATTTTTAAGGATATATATATTCCTCAAATTTCAATTTTGAGAATTTAAAAAGTTTGGACCCGCAGAGATCCCATGGTGTATGGGCAAGGTTGCAAAACACAACATTTGTTTAGGGTGAAATGTAGTCTTTTCAGATTGGTTTAGGATACATTTCAATAAATTAGGCAGATATTAACCCACACAGCGCTTTGAAGGCCGCCCGACGACCAGATGGCCAGTCTGAGGCTGGCATGGGTGACTATAAGTATTAAAATATGAATATAACAACAACAAATAATTGTCTATTGCCCTTGTACTTTTTGTTCTAACAAACGATAAAAACTTCTTTATACCCATTTTAGTCCCTGGTAAAAGAGATGGTTGAATCTGACTTAGAGCTGATGAAGAAGAACCCAATTGCCTGAGGGTGAGATCTGAAGGAAGTCTTGTTGCAAGGAGTGAGAGTGTCCATTCATCAAGAGGCTGGTGCAAGCATGCAGGCTCCTCGCTCAGGTTTACCAGGAGAGTTGCCTTTGAGATTACATACCTGATAATTAAAGAGAAGTTTGGATTAATGCCATTTCCTCTGATATTTGCATAATATTTACATGTGCTGCGGGAATCAAGTATCTTCTTGACTTTTGTCTCTTTATGTTGCTTCTTTTAAATTCCATGATTAGATTTTTATGCAATGAGTTGATCTTATTATCTTACATATTTACCCTATATCACAACCAAAGGAAATCCGCCATTTTCCCCTCCCCTCCTTCTCTCTTTATGTGTCTGTCTATCTGTGTTTATCTATATCTCTCTGTCTCTCTTCTCTCTCTCTCTCTCTCTCTCTCTCTCTCTCTCTCTCTCTCTCTCTCTCTCTCTCTCTCTCTCTCTCTCTCTCTCTCTCTCTCTCTCTTTCTCTCTCTCTCTCTCTCTCTCTCTCTCTCTCTCTCTCTCTCTCCCTCTCTCTCTCCCTCCCTCCCTCCCTCCTCACCCTCTCTCATTTTACAAACATGTATAATTTTGAGCATATTTTTAAAAACAAGTTGTCATGGAGAGGGACCATAAGAACCAATGAAATGTCAATGTACTCAATGTACTCATTCTCTTTGAAAGATACCATCATCTTGTCATACTTTTTTTGTGTGTGAAAACCTTCATGTAAACTGCCTTGATCTTCTACTATGCAACTTGTTTCTACCCGTGTTGAGAATGTCAGAAAGGGTAAACAATATTCTTAACTAATAATTTATTGTCTTATAAACAACACTTTTGCCATTGTATGACCATTTCACACAACCATTTTGTCAGCTTTAACCTTGAAACATTTTCGTCTCTGCATAGGGACGTGGTTTGATCAGAATTTTTTTTAATTTCTAGCTTTAACATACTCTAGAAGAAATAAAAAGTTTGTTTTGAATGGAGCATACATTATTTTGTTGATGAAATTTGAAATAAATCTGTAAGCATCACAGATAGCTATCTTAAAGGTAAAGGTATGTGCAGCTTATATTACATACATTTAGCAAAGAAGAAAACGAAATGGTAATGCAATAAAAGTAAAGAAGTTGATCAGTGCTTAACCATTTTTCCATTTAACATTTTTTATTTAACATCTTAACCTTTTAAACCTGAGCTATCACTGCCATATAAAGGTGGCTCACAAGCGTTTCCTGAAGTTTTTATCAATTTTTAATCACCAACTGGCTGTGCGATCTCCTGTTTTTATTTTCTATCCATCCAAAATTATCTTTAATTCATAGATATTCAAATATTCTACCATTATTTTTACATATGTTACTTCAGAAAAATTGTTTTATCTGTGTAATGTTGCTTTTATATACTGCTGATTATATAGTTATCCATTAACCCCTGCTTCTTATTTTTATTTTTTTGGTTTGTAACATCTTTGTCAGCTGTCTTCCTTTATTGCCTTTGGCCAAATTTATGCAAAATTTCATTCTTTTAAATTATGTTACATAATTGCTGAATTAACACTGCAAGTATTGAAATCCACTGCATTTCCTTTTTTCACCTCCCAATTTCTGTTTTTTTTAAATATTTGAACCTTAGATCTTAGTTCATTTATTCTCAGAAGACAATATGAGAAAACTTATGATGCTTACACTTGAAGAGAAAAACCAATATTAAGAACTTTTCAACTCTATTGTACTAAAAAAAACAACCCACTGCTTTTTACACTGTGTCATTTAACCTAATGGCTTTTTAAATGGTTTTTAAGTAGTTAAATTGGTGTGCCCTGTATCAGTTATTATAATTAAATTTTTCCCAAGTGGCACATTAAAAATAGTTCTTTGCAGCGTTTTCCCATCATGTGTCTCATCTATTGTGCTGGGTACCCCCATTTTGAAATAAGGAATATCAAATTTTGCTCCATTGTATCTTTTTAAAAATACCCCAATATATTGCTTATAGAAGAGGCCTTGAACGATGTGATAAACAATCTCACCCAAAACTAATGAATGAAAACCAAGGGAGTATTCAAATGTAGACTTTATTTCATGTCGGAGAAGACATTGAGAGTTTTAATTTTTTTTTGATAATTTGACAATCAAGTGGTGGGATCAAGAGAAAAATAGGTTAGGAGATCATTGTGATTTAACATGTAATTGAATGTATTTTTCTGGTGTAATAAGCTACAAATATTTATGTACCTATTATTTATTTGCGCCATGTCACACACTGCTATCTGTTATAGTTTAATGGAACTAGCATCAATTTTTAGGGTAAATTTTATTGCTGTATGATAATCAATTTTATTTGACTTCATTTTCCTTGAGATCTGGTTAGGATGGTAACTTTCGCCTCATGTGATTTCACAAAAAGCTGTCTTCATACAGAATTGTGATGCGTCTTCCCCCGATGCATAGTTTGGTTGCAAGCTGAGGGGTTACTCTGCACACTTCAGTAAATGTAACCTGTGGCAAAGCCATTTTTATTGAACTGTTACTCAACTGAGTTGTCTAAATCCTGAGGAAAAGAAAGACAGGCCATTGAGAAGGAAATAAATTGGATTGGCACAAAATGGCATCAAGAGAAAGCATTTTTTTCATGAGACTGGTTGTTTAAAGTTATATACGTGTATATTTTTTTTTTAGTTGAAAAAGTAAATCATTGATATTGTAGCATAATTATTAGGAAATACTGGTATTTCAATGGGTTAGTGATCCTGACTTACAGCTGGAGGTGGGCAGTTGGAATCTCAGCTGGTATTCATGTCTTTGTACAGAATGTAGTACCAACGTTTAATTACTGGTAATCTTAGTTTTATTTTACATTGTTGTACTTAGCATGGTCTCAAGACTTGTACACTGTAATCACTGATATTAGTTTACATAGATCTACACACCATGTGGCCTGTGGTCTCTCAAGCTCATATTGCTCTACTCATCAATTTCTTGACCCTGCCTTCCTTCTTAAAAAAACAAACCAGTTTATTTATGAAATGAAACAAGTTGATATTTGCATGCATGTATTCTGTGATTGCTTCTTCCCTACTAACAACTGTGACACTGGTCATCTTCCTCATGGAGGCTGGACAAAGTGGATGTGTGTACGTTCCTAACAGTGTTAGTGGCTCTGTTGTCACTATCTCAGTTACAACTTTTGTCCACATTTCATGTACCTATAATCCTACTTAGATTTTTTTCATTTATATATTGTAATCACATAAAAAAATTTTTTAAATCAGAATGCAATGATTTTCACTTCTATGTTTACAAATGAGACATGTGGGTTGCTTTTGATTTGTGGGAAAGATATTTTATCTGTGAGAAGCTGTTAAATGATAATAAAAAATGCTGCTTCAAAATTGTATTATACCATATTTTACTTTTATGTTTTTTGTCTTTGGTTTTGTTCCTCTATACTGTCATTCAGTTAAAAAATTGTAGATATTCCAATCTAAATATGCAGGTAAAATGGACAATATATGTGATGTTATCTAGAGAAGTTCTGTATGTGTAGTTATAGTTAAAATTGACATCATATCAAAACATTTAATAGATCTAGGTGACCAGTAAAAGGCAGGAAAGCAAGAAAGTCTTTTTTGAAACATTTTATGCTACATTGAACTTAAAAAGGCTTGTACAGCCATTAAACTCCAGACAAAGAATTATTGAGTAAAAAAAAAAGCAATGAAGCTCTTTCTGAATTTAACCTCTCAGCGTTTTAATAACGATGGTAAGTGGACCCTAGAGCAGGATACTCGGGATTTGGCTTGTCACCTTATACTGACAACTATCCCATAAGGAAGAGAAAAATGCGATGACCAATGATGGGATTGAGCCTGAACCGTCTGATTAGAAGCTGCACGCTTTGCACACGACCACCGCGTTTCCTTAAACTCCAACCATTGGTTCCTTGCTTCTTGGTATCATTGAAAAAAAAAATGATATATTATATCAAATAGACATCTTATGATTCTTAGCAAATTTGAAATAAAGGTACTTGATTAGTAAATCAAACAGTCTGAAGCTGCAAGAGTCACATTTTATGGCAGAGTTAGTGTTTCAATACTGACATCATGACAGGATCACCTGGTTCTCGCTTATACACTGAAATCAAACCTTCAGTTAACCTACATCATTGACGTTTGGATAGGTCCAACCAGCTTTGTTATTGAGACTACTTGAGCATTAAATTAACTAGAACAAAAAAAATACAGGTAGTGCAAGATTCATGCATTAGTCTGATAATTTGCTTAAAATGTCCACAAAAGTGTGTCTCTACAATATCAATTCCATGACTCAGGAGTAAACATGTTCTGATTTGGATGTTTTAGTGTAGGGATATATTTATGTAAAACATTAGTTATTTAAAGTGCTGAAAGAAAAAAATAATTAATGTATTATCAATTTTTCGGAACATAAAAATCCCAGACAGGTTGGATAGTCTGAATGACTTTCATGGTACATGTACTTTGAAAGTATTTAATAAAATAACTTTCCCAGGATGCGTTAATTATAATTTCCTCAGAAATGGTTTTTAGTGTGTAATATTCTTGTTACTGTGCATACATGTTACTTGTTTTTTTTTTTTTAGTAATTCAAAAAATTATTTCGTCGTTTTGTGAGGTTGATTTTCATCTTAATGTACAACAATATGTACTGTTAAACTTGGTTGATAATCCGAAACCAATACAAAAGTACCGAGTGCAGGAAGAAAACTACAGTACATGTAATTCAATTTTTTTGCCAGTCTATTAGGTGATTTTTCGTTCTTTCAAACAACATTGAGCAGGGTAGGGGGGCGAGTGGTGGATAGTTTGTGTTCGATGAGCAAAGCACAGGTCGATGCTAGTGCGGGCAGGACAGCACGCAGTTCAAACAGAATAACATTGCACATTGCGTCCTTAGACATCTTACCACTTGCACACCCTGCTTACTCACCGAACTTAATCCCGACCCCCTCAAACTAATCTACC
>RQTK01000123.1:583248-618401 GCA_003991915.1 Elysia chlorotica | reverse complement strand
TGGTAAGTGGACCCTAGAGCAGGATACTCGGGATTTGGCTTGTCACCTTATACTGACAACTATCCCATAAGTAAGAGAAAAATGCGACGACCAATGCTGGGATTGAGCCTGAACCGTCTGATTAGAAGCTGCACTCTTTGCACACGACCACCGCGTTTCCTTAAACTCCAACCATTGGTTCCTTGCTTCTTGGTATCATTGAAAAAAAAACTACTACTTGTTGTCTTTAAATAAGATTTTTAACACACATTTAATACATGTATGGGACTCATGTCTGTGATTCCTGATTTCTTTTTTTTTAAGATTCCTGTTTTTGGTATGTTCAGATTCCTCTTTTGATATTTGAGATGTAGCAGGTCTGCATACACGTCACGGTAAAAGGACTTTTCCCTCCTAAAAGACGTTAACCAAATGAGAGATTTACTTCATTGAACAAAGATTGAAGCCCACAAACCTATGCGTTGCGACTTGAGACCAACCCTATTGCTTTGGGCGAGGTAAGAGAATGAATAGACGCTAGTAGACCATAATTATACTTTGTACGAACTAAGCTAGACGTTTGTTATCTATAGCGCTGTCCGAGTGTGGCTTATGTATCTTAAACCAAGAGATGACTGACGCATTCATTACAGGAGCACCTCTTAGTTTTATTTTATAACATTCATGCGTCCTTTACTTATTAATAAATATCAAAAGGAGATCTCGGGCATGTTGATCAAAGAAAAAGAAGTGTATGTATGGATGTCTATATATATATCAAGCTTTTCAATAATTAGTATAATGAATTGTTTGTTAAGTTGAGCACCCTTGAAAGGCACAAAACGCATTGTTACATGTTTAACTGAGCGTGGGAGTTGTATGAAAGTACAAAACGCCGAAGTTAGTTAGCATGTACGTCTTCGGCTTATCGTGTTTACTTAAACATTGCAAGAGCTACCGAAAATTATGAAGACCTTGAGGAGGTGAACAGGAAAATGAGTTTAGCAGCGGTGGACAAGGCTCAACAAAAGTTTCACAGGCCGAGAACTTGTTCGGGCTGTTTGAGCAAAAGATTGGCAGCCTCTCGGGGAGCCCTTCACTGGAACAGCCTCCGCGCAGGCGCAAACCGCGATTAGCCTGCTCAAATATTCCGCTTTCTCTGTTGACAAAACTCTTCACAACCCATACACTCTCCCGCTCTGGACTAACGTCTTCGGTATCTATAAAATGTTCTTTTCTCCTGAACAGTTCTGCCGTGGTGCAGGTTCGTGCTCTATGGTGCCCTTTCTTAACTAACACTGCAATCTTTTTTAGTGAGATGCCCAGGTTAAAGGTAAAAGTGAAAAAGTCTAGTATTGGAACTAGGTTAGAACTGAACAATGGTTTCGGAAATGCGCGTTTTCTCTCCCAATGTCACTTCTCTAGGTTAAGGTATAATATTGAAATAATATCACTGAGGATCCGCAGTGCTCTCCCCTTTAGCGGAAGTGTGAGAGATTGAGCGACATCTTCCTCCAGGTGTGCGTCAACAAGCAGACGAGACGAGGCGAGAACAACCGCGACTCCCGGAAACCCGAGAGAAAGCCACAGGAAACCGAGAAACGATGAGGACAAAAGGTTGCTCTGCGCCAATCTAGGGCCACCCTATTCACAGGTCCCCAATTTCCGAGCCCACACCTTCGGGTCTGGATTCCGCTGTTGTGCAAACTTGTGTATTCGGACTGAATTCCCGGCCCACCCCAAGACAAACTGGCCTGTTGAAATACGCGGACATCTGTATTTGTGAGAACTTTGAGCTGTTAGTTAACAGCTTGGTCTGTTTGGCGTATCTTGACCGCAGCAAAGAACAAACCGCAAGACATGCCTATGACATTTTTTTAATCAATGATTTTCACTTGCGTAGACAAGTCACTACATCCAAACTTTTGTTTTGTCTTCAATCCCTCCCTGACTGTCCCTATTACATCTTGCACCCCCCCCCCCTTTTTTCCCGTGTCTCTCTTAAAACGTGTAACATTAATGTAGATGCCATTTTTTTCTATACTCATTTCTTTGGTCTTTAAATATACATTATAATTAAGGGGACAGAGAATAATTTGCCAAAGCTTTGGAGTCAAAATGACACGGATGTTATAGCGCAGATATATCTATTACACTCCTATACTCCCGTTCAGTCCCTACACAGGTTTTATCAACGATGATTATGTAACAGCTTTTCATATACCTGACTGTGATGCTTACGTGACTTAATTGCGTTAACAGTCGATCAGGCCCGTTACAAAATTAAGTAACTATTTTCTTACAATATGTGCTAAGTGAGACATAAAACCCCCATGATATAAAGAGAGATAATGATCCCTCGTCGTTGCATCTTTTTTTCCCCTGGCTACTCATTTAGCTTTCGTTTTTCAGAGGGAAATATCATTGCAAATAAAAAAAAAAAATGCATTTCACGGCCAGTAAAAATAGTGTTTTATTCCAAACACAATACATCTATATATATAGTAGAATCCAGGGGTTCTTCTCAAAAGGCTCAAAGACAACTCAACCTATAATTATGAAATTTTCACAGAAGCTACATGTTACTATATACTTTGTTTACCTGGTCCTTTTTTGTTGGTTTATTTTTTCATAACTTTATCATAATTAAAAATAAAAATAGTCCGCCTTAAAATCCCCGGATCGTCTTTTATAATAAATAGATCTAGGCTTGGTTAGTCAAAGCATCATTGACTACCAAATGGTCTAATGGCACCGCTGCATCTACCTCTGGACTTCAGCGGTCTATCTAGATCTAGAATCTAGGCTTACTTAAGCAATCTATCTAAATCTAAAATTTTGGCTTACTTGAACAATCTTTCTAGATCTACACTCAAGGCTTAACTAATGAAAAGGGTTTTATAGATCTAGATTCTAGATCTAATATCAAATTCAGCACTTTCATTTTGTCCTTACTCCCAGTTGCACCGCATTTGCACGTAAGGTGAATTAGCTCATGTGGTAGAGCATTGATCTTCAGATCTTCAGGTTTGAATCCCATGATCGGCAGCTTTTATTTCTTTTTTTTCCGATTTTAGTTTCCTACAACTGGTTGGGTCGGTGTCAGTGTAATGTGATCGGCTGAGACAGGAATCATGGTATCCCCGCCCTGTCAAATGCGTGGCAGCACATAAAATTGTCAGACTAAGTCTTGGGACCAGACGCCGTATTGGACTCCCTAGAGGAACCTAGGAGACATTAATCAAATCACGTACTTCAAGGGATAAAATCTGTCCATCATTAGCAGAAGTAGTAGCGTGGCTGTCTAGATGTAATATATATGGAAGAAAAATTACTCATTTCTTTGGTCTTTAAATATAAATTATAATTAAGGGGACAGAGAATAATTTGCCAAAGCTTTGGAGTCAAAATGACACGGATGTTATAGCGCAGATATATCTATTACACTCCTATACTCCCGTTCAGTCCCTACACAGGTTTTATCAACGATGATTATGTAACAGCTTTTCATATACCTGACTGTGTTGCTTACGTGACTTAATTGCGTTAACAGTCGACCAAGCCCGTTACAAAATTAAGTAACTATTTTCTTACAATATGTGCTAGGTGAGACATAAAACCCCCATGATATAAAGAGAGATAATGATCTCTCTCGTTGCATCTTTTTTTCCCCTGGCTACTCATTTAGCGTTCGTTTTTCAGAGGGAAATATCTATGCAAATTAGAAAAAAAAATGCATTTCACGGCCAGTAAAAATAGTGTTTTATTCCAAACACAATACATTTATATATATAGTAGAATCCAGGGGTTCTTCTCAAAAAGCTCAAAGACGGCTCAACCTATGATTTCTGTCTTCTCTTCATTAAGCTTTAACATGTTCAAAAATTTCCTCTGGCTCTACCTAAATCTGTAGGAAATTTATTATTTGTCTGTTTGCTGTGATTTCTTAAATTCTAATGCCAGAAACCAAGCCGTCTCGTGAGCGAGTCCCAAGACTAACGTCTGGTTATTTTTTACGTGCTACCACAGAGAGAGGGAGAGTAAGAGAGAGAGACAGAGAGAGAAGAAGAGAGAGAGAGAGAGAGAGAGAGAGAGAGAGAGAGAGAGAGAGAGAGAGAGAGAGAGAGAGAGTGGTTACAAGGTCATCTGACATTGACTCAACCAGTAGTAATAAAACCTGCCTATCAGGTTTGGAACCTTGAAGCTCTCGATTAGAAGTTGTGAGTTCTACGGATTTAGCCACTTCGACCAAAATTAATACTTCAAAAAAGCCTGTGCAGTAAAGAAGACATTGCGAGACCAGAACATGTTGTATATACTCCCTAGACATGTCCAGTCAAGCTAATGTCCAGCAGGGCCACGCCAGCCAGTGTCCTGACCCTCAAGCGGAAATGTACTCCGGAGATCTGGACATTTACACAAGCACGGAGGAAACCCCGGACCCTGTCGCTCGAGGCAAACGTTCTCTATTTATTTTCCCAATGACTACAATAAATTTGTGCTGCATTAAATAAGTGGCTGAAAATGTATGATCTTACAATTGCTGAAACAGATTTGTTATCCAGTCCCATACTGGTTATAGAGGTGAGGAAGTCGAGACAGGTGTGCTGCATGCTGTCTTTCGCTATATTCATGTTGTCTCAAAACCAATTATAAAGAACGGGGGAATTTTCAAAGAAAAAGAATGGGAGGGAGAGAGAGACAGAGAAATAGAGAGAGACAGAGTGGAGAGAGAGACAGAGAAATAGAGAGAGAGAATGAGAGACAGAGAGAGAATAGGAGACAGAGAAAGAGAGGTAATGAGATAGAATGAGAGATAGTGAAAGAGAGATAATGAGATAGAATGAGAGATAGAGAAAGAGAGATAGAGAAAGAGAGATAATGATAGAGAATGAGAGATAGAGAAAGCGAGAGAATGAGAAAGAGAGGAGGGCTTAATGTTTTCCCAATATATTTCAACATTTCAACCTCACAGCGACGGGTTAAAAACAATATGGTAGTGAATCCAAGGTATTTCGATCCAAGAATGAAAATTGGCGTTCACCATGAAATTTATAAGATAATGTGAATCCCCAATAGAGGAAAAAATAATGGACCCATCCTTTCCAAGTAAAAAAAAAAATTAAAATAGTTGAACAAAGTACAAAGAACAACAACAAATACCAAACATACCAATAAACCAAAACAAAACAAAAATACATTCACTCTGCAGGGAGCACCCGCACCGCAATCGGTTCCATGACTTGAGCAAGAACTGCGAGAGCTGGAGGTTTGCTCAATGAAACTCAGCTGGTGGAGTCTTCGGAAAATCTAACGGAACTAAAACTGACCAGCGATAACACCAGTGAAGTTGATGGTTTGGTTGGTTTGATTGGTTTAACGTCTAACAGCAGCACTATATAGGCTATATTGTGGACGGGCTCCAAGACGGACGTCTGACAATTTTATGTGCTGCCACACACGAGACAGGGTGGGAATACCATGACTCCTGTCTCAGTCGGTCACATTATACTGACACCGACCCAACCAGTAGGGAACACAACAGCCAGGATTCGAACTCGGGACCTCTGAGGTCACTATTTTATGGAAATAATTAGCCGTGCCGATTGTTCAAAGAGACTATCTTATAGAAGATGAGATTTATTAATGACAAATAGGCGAGTTTTAGTAGCTTTTGTGTGGAAAATGCGAATTTAAGAAAAATTCAAAATTAATTAAAGTGTTTACAAATAAACAGCGACCTCATGTCTTCATAAACCATTGTTTCATAAGTAGACAATTTTCATCCCAAAAAGTTTTGAACACATTGCATATAATATAGTACTTGTTCTTTAACAAAAAAGCCTAAAATCACAGAGTCGGTTATTTTAACCATACAATTAAAATATTAACAAACACTAACACATACCCTTAAGCGACTGGTCCATCTTCTTGTGCATTAAGAAGCTGAGAGAACCCCACTGCTTATATGTGTTCGTTTGTACAATGTAGACCTTGTGAGGCTTAAATAATTCCCAAAACTGATAAACTGACAATATTGTCTTGTAAATGATCTAATAAGGTTTCTTTTTTTCTTTTAACAAACAAGGTACCATCTACATGTACTTTATTCGCTTCATCATTTCATTTTTGAACTCTGGTTTTTTTTTTGTAAGTGCTTACCCATATGAAATACAATTCATCAGCATAACGAACATCCTTAGTTCTTGCCCCTATCTTGCCCATATTCCCTATAAAGAGGCTCTTTTACTACTGAGGGAGGCTCGGTGGTCCAGGGGTAGAACATCGGCTTCCGACGCAAAAGATCCCGAGTTCGAATCCTGGCGGTTGCGTTCACTACTGGTTGGGTCGGTGTCAGTATAATGTGACCGGCTGAGACAGGAGTCATGGTATCCCCGCCCTGTCTCGTGCATGGCAGCACATACAATTGTCAGACGTCCGTTCTGTCTGTCTGTCTGTCTGTCTGTCTGTCTGTCTGTCTGTCTGTCTGTCTGTCTGTCTGTCTGTCTGTCTGTCTCTCTTTCTCTCTCTCTCTCTCTCTCTCTCTCTCTCTCTCTCTTTCACACTCACTCACTCCATGCTACTGGCAGAAGAAACGCCTCGGGCCCAATAAGCAAACAGATTGCCTCCTCTCTCCCCTCTGGCCTGTAGCGGTTTGGTGGCTACACAAACTGCTTGCGCTGTTTCAACAAACACGAGTCCACAGACCTGGCATTAGATTCACTGGGAGCAGTTACTCTTCCCGCCCCTGCCGAGCCGCAAGATTCTATTGGTCTAACTTGTATACTAGTCAAACAGTAATGCGGTGACCATCGTAACCAGAATAGTAGCGGATATTCTTGATTCATTTAATTCCATAAACTAAGAAGATCTCCCCGACTCTCTCTCTCTTACGCCTTCTCTTCTATTTATACCACAGAGAGAGAGAGAGATAGAGATAGAGAGAGAGCGAGAGAGAGAGAGAGAGAGAGAGAGAGAGAGATTGGTCTAACTTGTCTACTAGTCAAACAGTAGTGCGGTGACCATCGTAACCAGAATAGTATTGGCTTTTCTTCTCTTCTATTTGTCCCAGAGAGAGAAACAGACAGAAAGAGAGAGAGAGAGAAAGAGAGAGAGAGACACAGAGAGAGAGAGAGACAGATAGAGAAAGAGAGAATGAGAGACAGAGAGAGGTGGGGTGGGGTATGTGGCGTGAAGTAGGCGCAAAACATACTAAACTTTACCACATTCTGATAATCAATCGTGTTTTTTTTTCTAAAATAAAAAATGTTTGATATATATTTGTTGTATTGATTACATAAGTAAAAATACGTGTATCCTTAATCATATAAAGTGTACTCTACAAGCTGCCCAGTTCCGTACAACTTGCTTGCATGTCTTGTCTATTCTATAGATAGGAATGTGAATGTACACGTCATGCATTGCGCAGCTCTTCTATACTTTTTGTTTGTTATGTTTACTCTTGAAAAACCCGTTGACCAAATAATGATTAGTAATAATATTGATGCCAACCCATGTGATCCAGACAAATTGCAACTAAAAGTCCTCCAGAATTTCTTTACATAAGAAGAGGCAGGGATTCAGAGTGGCTTTACTTGACTTGCTGATAAGGAACAATAGATTAGGTGCTGGAGTTTTTTTTTGTTTTTGCTTTTACATTTCAAACTTTCTCATTGTTTTTGAAAAATTTCAAAGGGCTCGCATTTTTTAAAAATATTACTTTTGCACAATCTCGAGATACACGCCAGAAAAATATACACCTCATGACATATTGACGATTTGAGACAGAAAGATTGTTTCGTGCATGTCCAACTTAAGCTCACTGCACAAAATTATTTCTCAGTCATACCGTCGTTAGAAAATAAAAGATGTAATAAAATAAATACTGGGTTGGTTTTCAGTCTTTACATAAAAAAGATGGGCAAAATAAAGCAACAAAGTTTTTTTTTTTCCAAATTGACCTTGATATCCAAAACCGCCAGGCGTGCTTTGCAAGCAGCACAAGAAGAAACCTTTTATCACCGTGGCCACTTACACGTAAAACGAATTTACTCCAAAGGTGTTCCTCTGCTAAACTCGCGTGCCACAACATCGTTCCTTATTGACCTCCCGCTCTCAGCAGTGAATCCGCCCATGTTCCATTTGCGCATGCGCCGGCCCTGTCAATCCAACCGTAGCCGGAGGCCTGTTTATTTACTAAGTTTTATCTGACACAGGGATGGGCCTGGCGTCACATTTTGAGAAAACACTTCGCCATGCATCAAGGCAATACGGGTATTGAATGTAATGGATTTGACATGTTGTTTTCAGCAAACAAGATCTTTTCTTTCAACACCAACTCCTGCCTACTCTGTCCTTTTTGCAATGTTCCCATAATCTAACAAATGATCATAACGAGCTCACAATTAAAACCGTTGATTGGTTCTCGTGTTCTATGTGTATGTTTCTTTAAGCAACATTGGCAGAGACAGCAGCTTTGGATTGAACCTCAAACCTCAGGCCGTCAGCCCGATCTTTCTTCCAACTGAGCTATCTAACAACAGACTGCTCTGATACGAATTGTTAACAATACAAGATTGTTGATACGCAACGTCTTTTTAACTGGCGTGAATTATATGTACTGGTTTCTCCAAGCCCTGTCTGGTGTGGGCAGAAATATCAATTGTATCAAGTGTATCAAAAGTTCGATATAAATTATCCACTAGTTTTATATCCCGTGTGTTTATCAAAGAATCGTACAGGGAAACGGAAAAGCCAGAAGAGATTCGATGGTAACCCCTGTAGGAATTATTTATTAAGTTCGCGTCACGTGACCACCGGCGCCTTGTATTCAACCAAACAAAATTAAACAATGGTGGCCTGTTATTTCCAATGCCATTATTTCTTTTGTTCCCGTTTTATTTTCCCTAAAGTTTTGATTCTAGAAAAAAGTTAAATTAAAAAGGGTGCATGCAATAGCATTAGAATATATGTACTAAACATGTTCGAATCAAATGCTAAACAAATGGTAAGCTTGCGCAGTGAAGCCAAGCTTGACACGCACTACATTTTGTACATGTATTATCTGCTGGTGCTGCCGGGTACACTACGGCTCTGGAAGTGTCAGTTGTGGAACAAAAGCGAAAGTAGTTCAGAACCCAAACTTCTAGTTGAATAATTCCCTCACTCATATTGTTTGGATTGGTCTATCGTAGTTTCCGCTATCTAACAAGGAATACTTTTTTTCAATTAGACGAGCGTACTAGCAGGCCTATTTACTCGACATTTTTGCACCTTATTCGAACATGAGCGCTAAATGCCAACGCGGCAAGCTGTGGCGTTCCCTACGACACTACCAAAGGTGACAACTGGCCAGGTGCGTATCCAAACAAATGTCAAAGTGACATCATTCTTCGCATGGCAGTGGGAGTTAGAGTCGGCATTAGCTCAGCAAATTTACTCTTTCACACTTCCAGAAGTCATTGTTCGAAACGTTATTGTGTAGCATGAGGAATACTATGAAGTAACAAGTTATGCCAGTTTTGATAATGAACAAGTTTGTTTTACTGATGTTTCATACATAAATGATACATGATAAATAATGCCACCATAGCAAGACGTTGGCTTGGCGGGCACAGTAATTTATTGTTAGGAAAGTTGACATTGAGCTTAATATTTTCCGGACCACATTCGTCCCCGCGCCAGCCAGCCTGTTTGTTGTGGACCTGGTGTTCTATGGCAGGTGCAAGACAATTAGAAACTCGAAGTTCCAGCTAAACACCAGACTCAATTTGCATTCTTTAGTAAAAATAAAGACCATTAGACGTTGGAGTCTTTGATGAATGCTGCAAGGGTGTCTTTGTTTTGAACAACTCTGCCCTGCGTTTTTTGCAAGCTCATGAAGCAGTAGCTTTTTACTCAGACAGACATAGACCATTCAGAAACGCTGACTTGGCAACCACGTATATAAGCGACATGTCCAAAATAAAGCTTTGAAAGTTGTACAGGAAATGTTTCAATATTTGCAATAAAAATTGTACATATAGTGCCGTTTTAGTAAGACATCATACCTCTGTAGAAAGAGCATTTTTCTAGATAACTTTGATACATTAGGTTTTCCTCATAGAAATATATAGATGTACACATGTTTGTACTGAATACTACTTGAAAGGGCACTTATCTTTAGAAGTGATGTTTTTAATTTTCCTCGTTTTAGTTGGTTGTAGATCTGCCAAAATTTGCAGTTATATTTTTTAATTTTACTCGTTTTAGTTGGTTGTAGATCTGCCAAAACTTGCAGTTATGTTTTTAATTTTACTCGTTGTAGTTGGTTGTAGATCTGCCAAAACTTGCAGTTATGTTTTTAATTTTACTCGTTTTAGTTGGTTGTAGATCTGCCAAAACTTGCAGTTATGTTTTTAATTTTACTCGTTGTAGTTGGTTGTAGATCTGCCAAAACTTGCAGTTATGTTTTTAATTTTACTCGTATTAGTTGGCTGTAGATCTGCCAAAACTTGCAGCACTCTGAGCGGTGACCTCACCCGCCAGCTATGCAGAGCTTGTCGGGGCCTCCATACTAGATTAATTTTATGTGACTTTCTCAGTGCACGCATGTGTGCATGTGTTGAACCAGCGGATCAATCAGTTCCACTCAATAAGCCAGGCTGTATCAGTGACTACTAGCCCCGTGTTTAACCAAATCATTCAGCGCTCCGGTAACAAACTCCCAAAATAAAGCCAAACCAGCGTAGAAAAGCCGGCGACCATTTTTCGAAAGTCCAGCCCGTTGTTGTGATTGGGTCTTTGGACCAGCTCCTTGAGATCTTACCACCGAATCTTCATTAAATGGAAAATGCGTTTATAACCTGAAAATATGCTGCTTCTATCCTAAACATTGAAATAAAAAAAATTTTAACACCCAAACTGAGTTTTCGTTGTTTTTATTTATTTCGAAAGTTAGAAAATTAGAATTCTTTCTATATAATAAATGCTCACAATGAATGAATTGGAATACGGTTTTTAACTATATTTTTCGTCGGTTATAAAAATCCATTTCAGCGTCAGTGAAGGGATAAAAACCTGCACGTTTATATAATTCAAAATGGCAACCATATAATAAACATGTACCATATTGTATTACGTGAATTATAATTAAAATAAAATGTTTTTTTTGTGGGCGGATGGGTAGTCTCGCATCGATTTGCAGAAGATATCTCGGATAACAAAGTATCTACGGTATCAAAGAAAATGCACTATACATTCCTTACAGTAATATCTTTAAGAAAATAATCACTTTTGTACACAGGAATAAAACAATTACCCGTTGACAAAACAACTATCGCACCGTGTGGTTCGATTTTGATTTCTGATGTCCACCTGCGATCAAATGGGCCAGAACCCTCGACTGTCCCTGAAGGATCATCGTCACAGAGGCGCAAGTGACCCATGCCTCATGATCTACCACAATTACCTAGCAAGGATCGATATATATCTATATGCTCTTAAAACAGAAGAGGCCTGTGGTCTCCCATACTCTCCCTGGCTGAGTTTATTTAGTAAATTTGAGGCCTTTAGTCCCATTACTTATTTGTAATCTTAGGCCGAGTTTTGACAAGATTTTTACCACTCTGCGCGAATTGCAGCCCCGGCTCTTGGCCGCTTTGATAGTGGGACTAATCAGCAGAACAAACAGGTGGTCCTATGATAGCACGCAAGCAAAACAATTGGACGGTTCCCAGAGTGTGTCCCTCAGCCCTGAGCTCTCCTGAGTAGAGCCATCTGCCACGGTTGGACGCGCGATTATTTGTGTTTGTATAGGCATATCAATCAAGAGGGCGTGCTTACTTTCCACAATTATCTTATTGCCCATAATCTACTACTGCAGTTTAGCGGGAGGCCCCGGAGAGCGTACTAAATATCCGTGCGGAGGGTTCGCTTATGTGAGACTAAGCTCTTTGTTATCCACAACTAGAACAACAACTGAGAACTACTTCGATGGCCAAAGAATCTTGTACGGAATTAATTGGTTCTCCCCTAATTTTTTCACTTTATGCAATTGTTTGGTTTTTTTACACACCAAATAAAAAAAAGTCTAAAATTGAAACAAAAGAAAGAATTATGTGTGTGATTATGTATTGTGTGTTTGTGTGTGTGTGTGTGTGTGTGGGGGGGGGGGGGGGAACTCACCCATTCAGAGCATTCATCGACTCTGTTATCATTGCTCTTTGTGAAGATATGTTTTGATTGTTTCTCTCTCTATCCCCCCCCTCTCTCTCTCTCTCTCTCTATCTCTCTCTCTCTCTCTCTTTCTCTCGTTCTCACGTGTAATCCATCAACTATTAACTCATGTGACATGCACAGAAAATTCACGGTTAACTCCCCTCTCCTCTTCAAACAACAAAAATACTAACAAATCTCTAATAAATCTTTTTTTTTTTTAATTTTTACTTATGTAACTGAATCAAAGCGACACCGTACCTAACGGCATACAATACTGTTTAAATTTCTGACTGTTTGGCGCTGCCTCGACGATTTTAAATGAGCTTTAGCAAAGCTTAGACCGAGTCAAGGAAAAGTATTCATATCACATAAGAAACAAAAATAAACAAACCCACAATCTCTTTGTGAGTGGTAGACATTTGTTCATCCTTTGCTAGAGTTTGATATTATTTTTGTAAAAACAAAAGCTTTTTTTCAGTATAGATCCACTTTTCTAATTAAAGGAAACCATCTGGTCTAAATTTTGAAACAAGTATTGACAACCCCAAATTAAGCAGCGTTAAACAGTTATTATGTCAAACTCAATCGGATATGCTTTAAAAAAGAAGTAATGCTTATTGACTTTCAGACACAACATGTTTTACAGTTTATACAACAGCTTATTCAACGAATTGTGGATCTTTTTATGTTTTTTTCAACTGGCAATAAATGCGTCATGACTGTGTAATCAAACGTGGCGAGTCTTAAGTTTTTTTTTTCCATTGCCTTTGCACTCTCTACTTGTAGCGCGATGGAACCTCCAACAAAACGTTGGCGATTGGTCAGATGTCTGGCGACAACAGATAACTTTTGGCTGTCAATAAACTATGATTCTCAAATTCAAATCTCTGCTTTAATATTCGTTACAACTGTAAAGGCAACTCGTTTTGTGGCGCTAGTACGGAACAGACTGCTCTCATTCTATAAATCCTTACTGGCCTTGATAGAAAGTACATGTATTGATAAGCTGGTGGAACTTGTGAGGTTTCTAACTCGATGAGTCATCAACAAGGGCGGTGGAACTCTTTCATGTGGGGTAGGGGAAAGGTTGTTATCTTGGCAGTGAAAAGCTAAACCAAAATTAACAGTAATGGGTGGAAAAGTGTAGTGATTGAATGACGAAACGAAAAAAAAAAGTATGCATTCAATGAATTTTGGGTATGGGTTCTTTAGGTAAGTAAGGAGATCAAAGAAAGTAAAGGCATATAAAGGGTTGATGCAGGTATTTGAGGAAGCATGAACAAATCTAATTCTAACAATACCTGAAGCCATAACCAGCTACCTACTTCATCTAAGAATGATACTTACTCTTCTCTTGATCTGATGCAATACACGTTTCATATACGTTTATTCAGTTTAAAAAAGATATTTGTAAAGTTAAAAATACAAATGTTTCCCCATAAAAAATTGTTGAGCAAAACATTTACTGGGTTAATTACAGTTGAATATAGTTAGATAATATATTTTTTATTTTGAAAAAAATTCTTTCCATGTTGATGTTACAAGATTTATAGCAATTAAAAGGTTAATGCGAATATTACTTTAAAACACGTATACAAGTTATAGCAACAAAAAATGTGACTGCATCACATGAAAATGAAGTATGTAAGATTGCGTTTTAAGATAATAATTAGAAATAGGGGCATTGTTGCTGCCTTAATAGCCAGCTGACAAGAAAAGGACTTAGTGCAAATGATCTAAAACCATCCAGTCTAGTCTTGAGATCGCATCATCTTTAACAAAGAAAATAGATCGGACAAAAGCAGGGTGAAGAAACCGAGAGAGATACTCTGAAAGCGATACACAAAGAAAGGTAAACATTCTCTTTTTTCCCTTCAAATATCTCTCTCCTCCATTCTATCTTACATCAAATAATTTCCGCACGGCTCTACTATTCCAAAGTTGTTAAACTAATATGTCGAGAAGCAGCAAGCCACCTGTACATTAAATTGTGTTCAACATAATGAGTCACACCTGAGCGTTATGATAGCCGGTGGGTTGAGCTCAGGACTTCAAAGCAGCCGACAATCACACATTGCTGTGCTCAGCTTTCAATAATCTCCAATGATCCTGTGGCAAGCAGGAAAACTCCCATTGAAAACAACCGAATGGACGGCGCAAATCACTTCACAGAAGGAGAACTAATTTGTTGACATTGCGCGGCGACAAGATCCCGCTCTGAGGACCCTTGAGTCGCCTGTCTCCCTCTGCGTAGTTCTCGAAGCCCCGCACACAGATCACTCCGCGCCCGTGACCGTAAGTCAGAGTTATCGCCTGTTTGTTTGGCTTACAACATAGCATGTCATGCGCAACGTAGATGCTTTTGCCGGAAACTGTTTGAATAACCCAATCACTTGCAGAACTATTATTATAATATTGGAGGAGCACACTTGACTTTCATTTGATATTTATTAGAAATAAATGATGATAATGAAGTTAATTAATTACATCTGTACTTTTACAACAACAAAATTCGATAAGGAAAAAATAAAAAAAAAAAAAAACAAAATAAAACCACCCAGCAAAACCTTAAACATTCAGTACAAAATGAAACATTACTTTTCAAATTCCGAAAGAATGTAGTGCGTGAAGCAGGCTAAAAAACAAACAAACAACAATATCACTTGTGAAACGTTACAAGGACTGACGATACTCTCTCTAAATTGTACCACGAACATAACTAGGCCGTTTTGTGTACCATCCCTCTTTATACAGAAACTTTTTTTTCTCATAAAAAAAATAGAAATTCCAAATGTGCATTTTAGAGCAGAATAATGGTAGGTGGTAAAGTTTTTCAAAGTTTTCTAAACTCAATTTAAAGTATGATTTACGACAAGAAACATTTGCAACACTCGCGACAAAGCAAACCTCAATTTGTGATGCCTGTTGTGCATCTATGACTGTTTATTGGGAGAACACTTTGTCTTCGGGCGATTTGACGTACACACAGTTTCTGAGTTACCTAACTTGCTTTGTGCCTTGCTTGAGAAGAGTAGTTCTCAAACAGAAGTTTAAGTCAAAGAAATTGATTACACACAGAAAGAGTGATAGCAATGGTTTTAATTTAAGAATGGACACAAACAAGAAAAGAAGAGCGATCTGGACGATAACCTCGCAAGTCATGGAGAATGGTCGCTGGGCCCCGGACTTGCTCTAAGCTCCGGGCAATCACCTAAAGAGGAAACAGGAAAAAACAAAGGTACAAGAACTGGCGAAGAGTGAAGGAGTTTCCTCAGGCAAAGTTTTTACAATCCTTGCCGAGTTTGTGCAAGCATTGTGGCGGCTGCTCTTTGATGTTACAACTCATTTGACAAGGAAAGCGAGTTTAACCAAGATGCTAAACCGTCGATCAATGACCAGGACAATGTATCTCACGCTGCCCGCTACGAGCCATGGTTTGTCGTAGCATCCAGGTAAAATCCCAAAGCAAACGTTGGTTGGAGAAATCATCCGAGGGTTCTCACAGACGGTCCTATACGGTGACGGGAGTCCAGATCAGGATATCCATTACGTGGGCGGTCACCTTATACTGACGTCTCAACAACCGGTCAAGGGAAAGGCTGTGTGATCGGGGAATCGAACCGCAGACCTTTGAAAGTATCTGCTTCGCTCTACCGAACTGAGCTACTTCGACCCCAGGCAAAATCCCATTTCCTGCCGCAGTACATGTATCTGTAATGTGATTAAAAAGAAAACAAGCTCCCCGCTCAAAGCGATAGCTACTTCATGAAGATGAAAATTGATTCTTTCCTGAGAACTGCTATCTTCAAATACACTTTTTAAAGGCAAAAAAATGGACATATGTTACAAAAATGTTTAGCCATTTCACGACTAAAGAGTGATGCCAATTATTTTAATTCAAAGAGACAAAAAAAAAAAAAGAAAGAAAGATGGGCGATAGCCTTCCAAGATAGAGAGAACTGCTACTGGGCTCTTGGGTTGCTTAACGCTGCGGGCAACAACTGGCAGGAAACAGGTTAAACCAAAGGAACAAGAACTGGCGGAGAGGTAGAAAGTTTCCTGAGGCAAGGTTTTTATAATAAATGTATCAAGTTTGTGCAGGTATTGTGGTGGCCGCCCTTTGAAGACACGACTCATGAAAGCGACTCTAACCAAGATGCTAAACCATCGATCAACGGGCACAACAACTTATCTCACGCTGCCTGTTACAGCGTCTCCTTGTTCTAGGATCCAGGCAAAATCTCAAAGTAAACTTGGCTTTGAGAAAGGGGAATCTCTCCAAGTTCGACGTCTCCTCGATTTCTAACAACAATATTATAGGGGACTCCAGGGCGGGAACCCAAGATGGTCATGTCATACTGAGGCCTACACAAGTGGTAGGTGAAAAGGCAGCCGCATCAGGGAATCAAACCGGGGGTTCTACAATGTACTCGTTTCGCCCTACCTGGATAAGGTAACACAGCCCCAGGTAAAATCCCAAATGTTGCTGTTTGTCATTATGATTAGAAAAAAAGAATATGTTCTCCAAGCAAAGCGCTAATTGTTTAATTGGCGTTTATTACACCAACACAGAGTGGGTGAAATGGTGGAGGGTCGCTATTAGCATAAGTGATGTTTGTCTTTAAAAAAATGTATGGTTATATTTTATAAGGTAAAAATTTGCCAAGCATCAGTTTCCAGAAATTGCGCGCACTAAGACACTCGAAATCTCCCGGAGGTGCTGCTACTAGGTCCAGTCGGTTAGTGCTGCGAAGTCAAGAGTTCGACTACCAGCTATTTTCCTCACGAGACAGGGCGGGGATACCATGACTCCTGTCTCAGCCGGTCACATTATACTGACACCGACCCAACCAGTGGGGAACGCAACAGCCAGGATTCGAACACGGGACCTTTTGCGTCGGAAGCCGATGTTCTATGGAAGCCGAGGCTGATAGTGAGTTTCCCCCCATTCGGCAAAAAAAGTGTTAAGAAATATATTAAATGTTCATGGGTGAGCGTGAACTGCCCTTTACTTTATGCCAGCATAAAGAAAGGCATGCCAAGTATGTTTAATTATTACATTTAGAACAATACATATACATTTAATTCCAATTAGATAAAAGCGTTATGTTCTTTTGCATCAAGCACAACGGTAAAAATAAATTACTGCATACAAATTTAAAACTTATTTACAGCTACAGTTTAACAAAATTACACGGATCTGGCCAAATGAGAGCACTGGCAAGTTAAAATTGTTTACTATCGTTATGAGAGTGCGACTTGTGATCTAGCAATGAGTCATTTAGTGGTGTCTTTGTGAGGAGCAAAGTGACTGCCTTAGGCATCTGCCTTCTATACCGTCAGCCGTGGGAAATACACGATTGTCATACTTTGTACAAGTATAATTAGGGCTTTATAGTGTGGATTGCAGCATATCACACCCTTCTCAGCATCGTCCTGTGTGTGCTAACAGAGAATTTACATTCAATACATTTCATTCGTTTTCTACTAAAAAAACATGGAGTTGGTCACCTTTTGATATTGCGTTGAAATATTGAGGAGTCAGAGCTAAACTTTCAGGCTGATATCATTGCATGGTCTGAATTACCGCTTTTAAAGACATTTATTTGGGACGCTCATAGGGATGATGTTGTCCCATAGACGAATAAAAATTAACCCCTTTCCACCCCCCCCCCTCACACACACAAAAAAACAAAAAACAAAAAAGAATACAAATGAAGAAACTCAAAGCTCGTTAATAGATATTGCCATTTTAGTTTTTAAAACACCCCTAGTCTTTTGAGTGTGATTTAATGTGCAACCATTGTACAAGAGAGGGGGAAACAGTGCATTGACGGTATCGTATTAAAATTGGACAGTCAATACATTTACATTTACCAACAAAATATAACACAATGCGATGTTTCTATTTTCTTAAATTTGTGCCAAAAAAGAAATGTGTGATCGTTGTGACGATTATCATTTTTATAAGAGCATTCTTAATTTTAATAGAATGAGCTATTTCATAAAGAGTAAACATGTTTCGTTTTAAGATTATACATGTTATACAATTATACTGAAAACATTCAAATTTATGTGCCCAATGTTTGCGAGGGAAAAAAATAACATAATGCCAATCTTTGTGCTTAATTGTGAACTCTTTTTAATGAAAATTACTCTTATTCTTAATTCAAAGTTTCTTAAGTCGTGGTAGACAATGTTTTATTCACAATTGAGACGCCAATGGTTTTGGCTATATTGCAAGTGATAATGGAGACAAAATACACGGATGAAGAATAATTGTAAAAATTTAATTAAAAAAAAACAACATGTATGCAAGACCGGTCCATTATTTCAGTTTCAATACGAGTTTATAAATAGTTTCAGCAGGTACTTAGTTTTATCGAAAAGAGAAGGTTGCCCTATACCAAGGCGTCCAAAAATAGAAGGCCAAGTCACCGAATTAAAATAAGTGAAAAGATTTTTGCGTACCAAGGGTAAAAGTGATTTTATTTCTTTTAATTCTAAGCATAGATAGGACAGAGTCATACTTAGAGAGTATTTTTCAGCCCACACGATCAGCCTACACTGCAAAAATGTGAACTGTCCTATCTATGTGCGCACTATTTTGGGTTATTTTTTGAAATTCATAAATGGTCGGTTATTTTATATCTATTGTTTCCATCTATTGTTGCTTAATATAAGTTGCGCAGCGCGATGCGAGGATGTTCAAAATATAGCTCACTTTGACTCTTGCTGCAAGTTTATGAAAATTTCGGTGACTTGGCCTTCTATTTTTTGGAAGCCTTGCCCTATACCTAATGACCGAATGTTGGGGAATCAAAGAGTTAACATTTCACCATCACGCTGCACACATTATGCGGATTGATACGCTCTTGTGCTAGCACTTTTTTGTATTGACATGCGCACCTTCCACTTTAAAATTAAACATCAAAGCTTTTACCTTTTCAATTTTTTTGGAATTCCCGACAATATTGTGCACAGCAATAGGCCTAAATCATGCGATGGGACAATGTTAAGGTCCTGATTGTTTATGAGCAGCATTGTGGGATACATTGCCAATAATTGGCAACGCCAGGGACAAAATCCAGCACCTTTTCAGTGGTGGCCCAATGCGCTAACCGTTGCGCCGACGGCATCTCATTCCTTTGTGTCTCTGTTTTAAAAAAGCAGAAAATTGTTTCATTACCTTGATATTTTCGAAAAAAAATAATTAAAATATCAATATCCAAGTTAAGAGGTACATGGACAAAATCAAAATGAGAACTCGGCAGCTTTTGAGGATAACAATTAAAATATACTGGAATATTGCTTGGAATATAATGGAATGTTGATTATTGTTTTCCAAAGCCTAATAATATGTGATCGTCATTATTGACCTCCATATAATTTGACTAGAGAACAAGAGGAAACGGTTAAAATATTAAGATGTAAGTAAAAAAAAAAAAGGACATGAAAAAGAAGATTTTACCACATCATTTTTTTTGGTAAAAATCAATGAGTTAAGGTTTGAAAAAAAAGCAACCAAACCTTGTACAAAAACAAGTTTTACATTGATGACTGTTATTTATAGAATGTCCTGAGTATGCCCACGTAATAAAAATCAGATCAGCGTTGGATTACAACACCTCTTCATCGAAATCTTTTTGGCTAATCCATAGTGCTCGATATGTGAAAAAATCTTTACAGTAATGTGAAACTGTAACAGATAGCTCCTAAAAATACCATGTATTATATTTTAACGCGAAGTTATTTAATTGTAAAAGGATAGTAACTTCAAATGTGATTTGAACTAGGATTTTTTTCTCTCGCAATTTTCTAGTAGCAGTTTAAAATAAACAAAGATCAAAATTCGTCCAGCAGAAGATTATTAAAACATCAATATCGAGAATGCGTTGCAAAGCTGTGCTTCCACTTTTGTTTAAAATTCCCTACACTCCCTTATCCAGGATTCCTGCAAATAGAACGTCAATACCCAATTGATAGGTCCAAAGCAGAGACCGGATATCCCCATAATAGATTAGTAAGATAATAGTCAGAGACCACCCTCAAACAGTCAACAAAACTTCCCTTCTCAGGTTAGGACGTTAGTCCAAGACTCCCCGCGAGAAATCTCCCCCAAAACAAGAGAAGTTTCATATCCAGTTAGGCAGATCTACGATTACCATCGATATCACGCGCCAGGCGTGCTGCCAGCGCCGCTAGTTTAGCGCGCGCAGGTCCACATGGACAATGGAAATCTCCGGGATTAGCGTATAGTCCGCCGTTAATCCGGGTCGCGTGCTGGCTAACCAGTGCACTGCCTGTCCACCCTCCGTAATAGCTTACACTAACAAATTATAGGCAAGCCGGAAGTTTCGCTTAATCGTTCCTTTCTGTTGCTTTCCATCTTTCTGGTGTTAGAGGTTTTTGTTGCTGGAGTTAGTGGAAACTCTATCCATGTGATCTTGGGTCAGGGAAAGCAAAATAAAGAAGAAAAAATATCATTATGTGAGTCTGCTACGGATCACAAATTAGTAGAAGTACATTTCCACCCTCATTGTCCGAAGTCCCAGCACACGCCACTCCGATCCCTTGTACTGACCACAAGTTTGTTTGGGAGCTGTTACTATTGCCTGTACAACAAGCGAGGGCCAGATCAAAGCTGTTTTCACAACAACTGAATCAACCATTTAATCGCTGTTACAAATCAACACAAAATCAACCACAGTTTGTTCAGACCTGGGCCAACACCGCCAACAGCCTGAGGCGGAGGTCTTTGCTGTGGTGAAACTCTCCTGGACAGGAAGGAGCTTTCATTCGTCCTGGGAAATCGCTCCTTCTTTATGGCTGCTAACTGGTCTTGCATTGCACATTACGCGGAATAGCCAGAAACAACTTTTACAGAAATTTACAAAAAGAAATTGGAGGAGAGTAAAATAATGACAAGAAAAAGAAATGAAGACAGCATTCTTACTATTTAAGCCTCCCAGTAATTAACAATTGCTAAAAATCTATATCGCAATATCTGATTTCGGTCCAACAAGTTGTCATATCCAAAATAATGCATTATAATGCGCCAAAGTGGTTGTCGGTTCTTCTCTGTATGTTTTCCTCCTTTATTTTATTTACGTATTATACACCTTTCTGTTTCTATACTTCACATGCTTTATTTTAACAAGTTACATGAAAACAGAGCTTTTTTTTTTACAGCACACTCACTTGTGTTTATTTTATTAGAGTGAGGGAAAACAAATGTTGCGAGCTTTAGCAGCACATTATGATGATGATGAATCATGCAGAAGAATGCTATTCATAAACACCAAAGACATTAAGACACGCCAAGTTTACATCACGAGTCTGGGTTGCCACGCAGACACCCCTGGATCATGCAATCATGTGAGTTTGTCTAAACGAACAATGACTTCCATTTATTTTCACCACCCAGAGTGTTATGATTAGTAGGCCTCCATGAGAAAACTCCCGTTTACATAGGGCGTGTAATAAACGATCCTTAATGTGAAACATGTTGTTTACTTAGCTATTAACAATTTCGTTAGAAGGCGAAATAGCTCAGATGGTAAAGCGAAGCGAATTCTTTCTAGAGGTCCCTGTTCCGATCCAGGCAAATATGAGGATTAAATCTATATTACATAGATACAATAGATTTTGTTTGAACCCTGGCGTACAAGAGCTTCTCTAACCGACTTAAAACTTTGTGTGTGCATTTATGTTGTGGTCAGTCCGTTACAAATGTGTAATGTTTCACCAAAAGATCCCCGCAATTTTCGTAGGCTTTATTAATATTACGTCCGCCATCTAAAAAAACAAACCCCCCCCCCCCCAAATCAAAAAACAACAACAAACAAACAAAGAAAAACCAACAAAAACAAAACAAAAACAAAAAAGAACAAAAATAGACAGCAAACAACAACAACAACAACAACATTTTCTGGATCGACTTTCGTTTTCGGCTAAATGAAATTACCGTACGTAAAAATGTTGATTTTTATGAGCACATTTTGACGTGCACACTGATCAATGTCGTTAGAGTGCCAGATCTAGTCGCAAAGCCAAAATTAAAATTTAGATTACTTTACAAAAAAGAGCAATCTAATAGGCGGGTATTAAAGATACCAGTTTGGGGGTATCTTCTGCTGTTCCGGGAACGTGATTTTATTAAAAACAAAAACAAACCAACGTTCAAACAAAGTTTTACAAATATCTAAGCAAATAAAACCAAAACCAGAAAAAGAAAACACAAATTTACTATGTAACATAACAGTGTTATTGTTAAGATCCTGTTCTGAATGTAAATTCACCACGAGTTCACCCTTCATCATAGGAAGAGAGTCGGGTGGGTTATGGAAAAAATGTATACACCCAAGCACCTTGGGCTGACTATTCTCTGGTAAAAAAGCAGATGGATGGGGTATGGTAAGGTAATAAAATATAGTTGCTAACCGCTTTTTGGTTGAGTGTTTTTTATCAGGAAAATAGTAATGAGGCATTCTGTTCAAGCCATTGAGAAATAGATTTAGTAACTTGTATCTTTACCCAGGGTGAACATTCAGAAATAGATTTAGTAACTTTATCTTTACCCAGGGTGAACATTTTGGAACACAGTTTGGCAACATTCAAACTTGAAGTCTACCGATCCTTCTTTAATCAAACTACAATAATCGAGGGATTGAACAATACAGTTAACTCTAGTTGAAATCTAAAGATGATTTCATGTTTTATTTGACTGAAATAGTTGATCAACTGGAGATGAATTTCTCTGTCTGTCTCTTTTTTTGTCTGTCGCTTTTTATTTCTCTTTCCCCCCCCCACACTCTCTCTCTCTCTCTCTCTCTCTCTCTCTCTCTCTCTCTCTCTCTCTCTCTCTCTCCTTCCCTCAATATTACGCGTATCATCCATATCGCCTGCTCACTTTCGTTCTTTGCGGATACTCTTTCTGACGTTTTCTAGGTTCCTCTTAGGGGTGGTGCATAGCGACCAGCCGTAAGACTTAATTCTGACCATTTTTTTCTGCCCCCCCCCCCCATATAACACAGGAACAGAGGGGGGATACCTTGTATTCTATTTCAACTGGCCGCTTGACGGACAGCAACTCGAGCAGTAGCGAACAAGACAGTTCGGTCGCAGGACAGAGCACGGGACCTGTGGTTTTAAGCCGCGCGTTTTACCACTGCAGCAAAACACCTCGTCCCCCCCCCCCCCCAGTGCTCACCTCGACACATGTTATCTAATTATTTATCTCTCTCCTACTCACACCTTTGTACATTTCACCCCTACCTTCCGTTCCCCATCTCCTGTAAGCTCTTTTTTCAGTTTTCAGACGGACAAAAGTGTCAACGTTTACCAAATAATTATAGGATTACTCCATATGAATGATTGAAAGGCTATAGGCGAACCATCTAACCATTCCGTAGAACGCAGACCTGGCATCAGTCACCATAATCAATAAATGTAGAATCAGCCACGTGAAATTGTTTTTTTCACGCAAAAACATCCTCTTATGGTAAGGAATTAATATGGTTTGGATTAATTTGAGTTTCTTCTTCTTTGAGTTAACTATGTCTTTCCTCTTTTTCTTTCCTTCCTTCCTTCACCTATACTTCGTTTTACCGAATCTCTCGTCTTCAAACTGTTTGTCTGTTCCACCCTACCATTTCTCAACTATTTCATTTCACTCCCGCTTTCGTGCTCCCTTCATGTTTCTCAAAATAATGTTTTATCCAATGATTACGCTTATCATGGTTTTTGAAAATCAAGTGACATTCATTAACATCCAAACCCCTTTCCACCCAGAACTCAATACTTTCTTGTATCAATGATTCTGCCGTCCAATCCTGCTAAACTTCACACAGACAGACCAGCCCCCACCTACTTTCCCTCTTTTTGCCACCACTCCTCGCTCTGAGGTTCAGTGTTACTACGTAGATCTGTCTGATTTCACAGACGCAGCTAGCCCCGGCGTGAGTAGGGCAGTACCGCCTACTAACCGCCATGCGCTCACTCAGAGCGAGGAATGGAGACAATGATGTCTCTCCCCCGCCGCGCCTCTCGGAAACGGAGCCCGGCCTTGTTTTACATAGACGGCACCTTTTAAACATTGCGCCGTCTTATCGAGTCTGATGTATACACACATCCCTCGGGGTGGGCGCGACTAGGCGACGGCCTTCTGTCAAAATACCGTCTAACTGGCCCTGGAAAAAGTCAGTGCTGGCGATAGAATCTAGACCTATTCACTGGTAATTAAACAGTTGGGGTTCATAACAATTTCCTCCCGTCAGACTCCTGCTTCAACCCCTGCTATACTTGCACCTGTCTTTACGGTTTCCACTTCTAAACAACTGAAATTCCTTGTTTTTCCCCACGCCTTTCCCTTTTTCTGATATTATAACATATTTGCCTGCTCTCCCCTACGTGTTAAGTATCTCAACACGTGAGTTTAAAGGAATCAACCTTGTTATCATGTTTGAATAATGAAAATTTTTTTTAGAGTGAATGTAATTCTAAAATGGATGAAATCAAATAATTGAGCTGGAAGGAACTTTGCAAGAGGATAAATTAATAGAAAAGAGTAATACATGGATGTATAACCTAAAGCGAGTGTTAGAAAATTGGTTGATAGGTGGATAAATGAATAGACATAATAATTAAATAGATAGACAGACAGACAGACAGACAGACAGACAGACAGACAGACAGACAGACAGATAGATAGATAGATAGATAGATAGATAGATAGATAGATAGATAGATAGATAGATAGATAGATAGATAGATAGATAGATAGACAAACAGACTCACAGACAGTCAAATAGATAGTGGATGAATAGACTGATATAGAAAGATGGAAAGGAAAGAAGAGAGGAAAAGACAAACAGGCAAACGGGCAGACATAAAGAAAGAATGACCGTGAGAATAGGAGTGAAAGATAGGCAGACAGGCATAGAGATAGAGACAATTAATGGAGAAAGCTCCGAGAAAGATGTGCGGGAAGGAGGAACTGTGACGCAGTGGGAGCCTACAGAATGCGCTTAATTATGTAAACCTTAAACAGACACGTCCCTGTAGAGCTCGGTGCAGGCACAGCCAAGATGTTTGTGTATAGAATGGTCAACAACTCCTTCGCTAAACTTCATAACAAACACCAGACACATATTTTCACAGCTCCTCAACTCACATGCGTCCACTTTCTATTACATGTACTCTCACACACTTTCTATTGTACACATGAAATATACTGCAGTCCTAATTACAACGCGAGCCAGCCATTCCCTACCTCCTGGTCTTAAGCGCAGCACACACTTTGCGATCCACAGACAGAATAGCTAGCTCGGATCCACACCGCCAACCGATGGCTTTATCCGGGATATGATTTCTAGTCACCCATTGGCCCCGTAAGTCTAAGATACAGCGATGATTAGACGCCCGCGCACAGTCCGTGACGTATCGTCTTGGGTGTCGGAGTGGGCCCCGGTCTGGCAAGGCCTCTGTTGTTGAAGATTGAAGATGAGACTCACTCTTGTTTTCAAATCCCACCGCTTGCACAACCTGGGTGGCCTTCAGTAAACTTCTTGATTTACTCTCCCTGTCGTCATCGGGCTAGATTTTGTAAACATTGTTGCGAGAGGCAGCAGGGGGGCTGATTGGGCAGCACTGCGTCTTAAATAAACTATAAACTGGGAGGGGGGGGGGTCGCTGCTGCAGCGCAGTGAGCACACAGCCAGTCTTGTCTTAACAGATTCAGCTCCAGCCGCTGCCGCTCTCAGGCAAAATCAGGGAGGGGTGGGGGCGACCTGGCCCAAGTGGTACATGCAGATCCTCTCCAGCGAGTAAAATTATTTGTCGAATTTCGTCCCTTAATAGTCTGGTTGATGTGAGCATAATGTGATCAGATGAGACAAAAGTCCTGGTACATCAATAGCCGCTCTGTTCATGTGTGACATCGCGTAAAATTCCAGACGTTAATCTTGAAACCTGTCCGCGACAAAGGTTTGTAGCTGAGGTAGAAACCAAATCAATCCTAAAGCAAATTCTTGCAGTTCCAGGGCAAAATAGTGGGAAAATTTCAGCCTTCGATGTGATAGTTTGCAGGAAAATTAGGTGCATTAATAGGTCTCTACAAGATCTGAGAAAGTCAAGGCATTATTGACAACTGGATGGGTAGTTCTGAAAAGGCTTTCACCTTGAAGTTCATAGTTTAAACTATGGAAACTCTGAACACAATATTAGGAAAACATATTCATGTGCACAGAGCGCGGAAAACATGCCCACTTATGTATTCCTACATTATTATATAGTAAGTCAAGTGCTAGGTTTAAAGTCAACAAAACTTACAAGCACATCTCAACTTAGTTAAATGGAAGTCGTAAAAGTACATCGAATTGAGCGCAGAAGTTGCGACTTGTACCTATGTGAAGAACGTTGACACTAAATCTTCTTGTATATTGTTTATCGACAAACCGTTTTTTGTTCGTTTGTTTTTAACCCCATAGTGAAAGTATTTGATAGCTTGAGAAAATTAATATGATAATCTTTGGTCTAAGAAAACGAAGCTCACTCCTAGTTTAATGTCTCAGATGTTTTTGTAAAGATACATGATATGATGCGGCGACGGGGCTCAAGGCTTCTGTCACAGACTTAATCGGTAGGGAAACCCGCACAGCAAGGGTTGGGCTCGAACTGCATGTTTTAGTTTGGACTGCCCTGTCCAGTCAAGTTAAAGCAATAGTAATCTTTAGAGAATGGTAAATATCGAGCAAAAACATCTCCTCAAAATAGTGAAAGAGAGAAAATCAAATTTTTCTGACATGTAAGGAGGCACAGTTCATTGCAGAAAAAGATCATAGAGGGTATGGGGGAAGGCACGAGAGGTAGAGGAAGGACGTGGATAAGCTGGGTCAAGAACGTGGAGGACTCTACTGGAATGAAAATCAACGAGCGCTGCGAGATTGCGCTTGAACACGAAAGATGGAAGATCACGACAACCAACCTCTGGAAAGAGAAAGAAAACTGACTGACTCAATCTCTGATCAGTTGTATGTAGCTCTAGGGTTCGAATCTCAGACCTCTTGATCATCTGCTCAGAGCGTTACTGTCTGAGCTATCTGGCGCCCTTTAAGGCAGTTATAAAAACTCTTTACAACAAAATAATGTTACAATGGTTGTAATTTTTTCTTCATTTAGGAATCAAATGCATGCTGAATACTTAAACGCATGGTTATCTCAGTTTTAAGATGCCCTATTTCATCTTTTAAATTTATTTAAATCTTTAATAATGTGCACGTATTTCGAGAAATGAGATAGGCTTTTTTACAACAGGGACGCTATGCCAAACCAGTTTTCTTTTAACATCTTGATTACGACCAGCCCTTTGTTTGAGTTCTCAAAGTTGTTCAACTTTACAGCACCCCATTTTTTATGTTTGATTTCACTCACATAACACATGGTGTCTTTAAGAGACCTTTCCAGTTAATGGTGAATTTTTTAAGGAATCATTACGGTTATTAGTCTGAAAGTAGTACTTCATCTACCAGCGATCTGCAGGGTTAGAGTTCGAGTCCATGACAGAGAAAATGGTATTGCGTTGCGAAATGTCGCTGAATGCCAGCCGAGTTGGGCACCATCTTGTTCCTCTAGGATAAAAAATAGGGGGGGGGGTGTTCTCTTTTCAGTTTTGGTGTGGGTGGGGTTGAAACTTAATAAGACTGTAAATGCTTTATTACCAGTTCATGTACATTTCTTACCAATTATGTAAACAGAAAAAAATCAACGCTTGTTATCTTCAAATTATTTTCTATTCTATTTCGAGTTTAAAGTCCAATACTCTTTCTTCTCTGTGGAGTAACAGAGAAAACAAATTTTCTTCACACAAATATCCTTTTAAAGTAAATAGATGCACCTAATTACTACCATCGTTAAGAGTAAAGATGAATATATCCATTCGCGTGAAAAAGACGAAACAACAATTGAAAAGCACCCTTGAAATGGAGACGTATTTCAAATTGTGATGATTTGAGGAAAAAAAGTATTACAAAGACTTGTTTTTACTTTGCACGTATGGCTTTCGTTACACTGTGAGTATGTGAAGAGAAAACTGAGGTATGTTGCAGCATCCTCATATTTTTGACTTTAACGTGGAGTGCTAGTGAAGTATCCGTATGTATGAAGGATTTAGTGTGAATGTGAAGATAAAGAAATGTAGATAACAATAATTTAACTGCCTTAATCGTTTCACCTATGTAGATTAATAAAAATCAACATGATATACGACTATAAACGATCAGAATACAAAACAAAGCGAACTGGGGGGAAAGCTGTAACTCAAACAAATGGAGAGGAAGGAACTGTATACACGTCTATGAATATTTCTGTACAATGTATATACTTAGGGTAGAAATCTGTTTCCATGGTGATTGTGCTTGAGCGACCCCCCAGTGCTTCCCCCTCCAGACTGCGCTTATTTGTGAAAGCCGGGGGAGCTGGTGACACGGCGGTGTGGCATAGGTTAGCTATGGCACGCCATATCGCCAGAAGCGCCGGCCCGCCACGGGACTAGGGCTATACTGAGAGCGCTCCACGGCCTCCTCGCGGGAACCGGTGCTCCTTTTGCTTGTGTCGCAAATATCTTCATTATTTTAAGTAGATAGACAAACCGCTAACACAACAGAAGGGAAACAACGTTAATGTCTACCCCACCTCCCTCTCACCACCTCCTCCTTCCGCTAACACAACAGAAGGGAAACAACGTTAATGTCTACCCCGCCTCCATCTTCACCACCTCCTCCTTCCCCCACAGGGCGCACTTCAGTCCCAGTTCCCGTTTGTCTGAAGCTCCACCAATGGATGCCTCTCTGCCAAGAGACGAAGGTTGGGGTTAAAAGACATTATATAGACTATATTGTTGACGGGCTCCAAGACGGACGTCTGACAATTTTATGGCCTGCCACACACGAGACAGGGCGGGGATACCATGACTCCTGTCTCAGCCGTTCACATTACACTGACACCGACCAAACCAGTAGGCAACGCAACAGTCAGGATTCGAACTCTGGACCTTTTGCGTCGGAAGCCGATGTTCTACCCCTGGACCATCTCGCCCCCTAGAGAAGAATATCGCAGTTCCCGTATGTCTGAACCTCCACCGATGGATGCCTCTCTGCCAAGAGAGGAGAGTATCATAACTCATACTCGCACTTTGATACAATCATGAACCAAGAAATGAATACAACCGAAACACGGACTCGAGTAGGACATCGTTACTGGATCAATGCGGTGCGGATCAATGGTGCTCCAATAACTTTGGTGACCGGAAAATACCTGGCTGTGTGGAGAGAGAGAGAAAGAGAGAGAGAGAGAGAGAGAGAGAGAGAGAGAGAGGAGGAGGAGAAGAAAAGGTGTCTCTTGCTAGCGAATCAATTTAAAGCCCAAAATTTGTGTTGCTTCTATTTCCACCTTTTTTTAAAATAATGTTTTCTTCTTCTGAATTCTATAATTTTTCTTTGGCGAGGACAAGTGTTAAGAATTTTTTTTTATGCTACACAAGTCTCTTAATACAGGACAATATAACTTGCAAATATGAAAGACAATATGATAAAAAGCCACAGAAAAAAAAGGTCGTGTTCTTGCTACTAGATAGACATTGAAAATTGCTTCAAGACAGAACAGATTGAGTATAAGAATTTTTTTTGTTGGAGTATTTTCTGGTACAGATATATTTAATTTTTCTCATTTTTCGTTCCACATCTCAATCTAATTATTGGCTATGCTCCCAGTATAGATGGGCAACCAATAACTTTCAGATTTAATCTAAATCATCTGCAAATGTTCTGTTCATCAATGATCAGCAGTGTAATAACTTTGGCCATGGTCTGTTCGGGAGGTAACATCCAAAAAGAAGACAAGGAAAGACTGAAATAAATTGTAACAAAGGCAGGGAGGAATAGCAGGTAAAAAACAAAATGACCTTGACTCATTTTTCCAACTACGCACAACAAATAAAATGTTAAAAATCACAAAAGACCCAACACATCCATTGTACACAGAATATGAATGTAGACAAATCGAGCGGAGCGGCAGGTACAGAACAACAAAGACTCGAACATCCAGACTCAATTCATGCTGATGGTGCATTTATATCAAAACCAATTACTTTTTACAATGATAAACATAAAAAGACAATGCCAGATTAGGCGCCTAAAAATATAAGTCTTAGATATTTCTACTACTGGCATTTTTATTTGGCGATAAATTATTGTTTTTTTTTTTATTTTTACCATTGGTGCATTTTAATCATGCATTAAATCAGAATATTTGCAATATTATAATCACGTTTTAGGTACACGACAAATATAGATAGTTCTAATATGACATAAAATGTTACATTTTTAAATTTAATTTCTTGCCTATTCTCATAATCACACAATATCACATTTCTCTCTCTCTCTCTCTCTCTCTCTCCCTCTCTCTCTCCCTCTTTCTGTTTAATATGTATTGTCTTATTTTTTTATTGTAAATGGGCACGTCAATCTCAATTTCCCAAAAAGGGATTAATAAAGCCTTATCTTATCTTATCTAAAAAAAACAACAACAAACACACACACACACACACACACACAAACAAAACAGCAACTGGAGCTGACAGTAACAACTGAGACAGAACTGATTTTTCTTTCCAGTTCATATTGTAGTCCAGTGATGTTCAAAGTGTTCTCTTACCAAAGCATTCTAGAAGACGGGTGTAAATTTATAGTTAAAAATTATACATTTTTGCTACTCTAAACTTAAAACTGCATTAATTTTATTCTACGTTTGAAACGCTTTGCTTCTCCGCAGAGAAGGTACATTGCCAGGTTCATTTAATCACTTAGAAAGAAGAATCTGTCGCCGCATGGTACCCCCCTCATCCCCCACACTCCGGGGAGATCCTAAAGGAATAATAATAATGACACGAGGTGGCTCAACTGTTTAACGTACAGCCTTTATTCGGAAGGGTGAGGGTTCGATCTCCAATTAGACCAACTCGTTCTTTTCTGTTTAGATCGAAATAAGTACAGTGTGTAATGTGACCGCTCGATATACATATATATCCAACGATTTATAGATGTTACACCAAAAGCAAAGAGTGGAACACGAATTTCGAAGTTCCTACCGCAAAAGTCAGAATTATTAAAATAAAAGCATGTTCCCACATCATGTTATCGCGCATCTTGATGCGCATGGCATTCGACGAGTATTTTGTACCTGTAATTATCCCGTATTCATGTTCCTCGGTAACTAACGTTAGTTCTAGTCGGTTGTGGCTGTATCCAAACTTGACTCACTTCGTAAGTCTCGGACCAACGAGTATCCAAACTTTACTCTTTCTCTCTCTCTCTCTCTCTCTCTCTCTCTCTCTCTCTCTCTCTCTCTCTCTCTCTCTCTCGAAGATCTCAGTAGGACCACAGATCCGTCCAGAGAAAGCAGACAGATTGGCGTACTCACAGGGAGTGGGCGGGACTGGGAGCTCGGGCAGGGAGGGAGTGAGGCGCACACAATAACACAAAATACACAATCACGACTGGGATTGTTGCTTCATAGACATCAACTACGTCTTTGAGAGGACGGTATTTTTTTTATCTACCTCAACTTCAAGCATAACTGAAGTGAACAACTTTTCCTCCTGTACTTTGGGAACTTATATCGGTATTTCGGACTGCTTAGTCAGTAACCAAGGTGAGTTGAATCGGATGTGGCATTTTTAACTGCAAAATGTATGACATAATTTTTGCTCTGGTTTCTATTCCCTTTTTTAATTATTAAAATTTAAGAAGATTGCCAATGTTCGATTTTAAGAGTTTTAATTTTTGAAACTATTTGATCAAATCATTTTTCTTTTAGCATAATTTTGCATTTAAAACCCAATCAGGTGAAAAGGCATCTCCTGATGCCTGGCTATCTAAGAAGTATGTTAAAGTTGGTCCTGAAGGACTAACAACCTGGTCTGGATTAAGATGTGACTTTGATTATTCTAAATAAATGTCTGCAGAGAAACAGATTTTACACATTGTAATCATGGAAGAAAAAGGACACGCAAGAAACGCAGGGGGGTGAAACGATATAGATCTAGATATATCACCTACAAATTGTGCTCAATCAGACCAAACATGAGCACCAATAATTATGGCCAGACACTAGTTTTATTACACAGCACGCTTTTCTTAGCCTGTTTATCACTATTGCAATGGTGTAACTTTCTTTTTAGATTTAGAAATAAGGATTGAAATTCACCCAAATTATCCGAAAAGTGCCTTAACTTTTTAAAGTTTTAATTATATTTACAATTATTATCATATTAAAATCCCACTGGGTATAAATGCTAAGTTTACAAGAGACAAATAGTGTTTTCATGTATAAAACCGCCCCAATTAAAGCTTTCCCAATCTTTGATATGTTCACTTAAATATGGAAATATATATTATGTTCCCTGTTTAATACAACAGGTAAAAATGCAGATCCAGTCATTACGACTGTATTATTTTAGTTCGCGTTTATTGTGAGGGGGCGCGGTGGCCCGTCCACATTATAGCATATATAGTGCTGATGTTGGACATTAAACCAACTCAAGAAACTCAAGGCGTTTATTGTGTGTGAAACAAATAATTTGTTTATCCTCATTCCAAAAGTTAATAAACTTTTTTGAATAAAAACGATAGAACTAAAAGTTAAGCAGTTTATTTCACACCCGTTTAACATTTAGTATTCTTAACTTATTGGTTAAAACAGGTTTTCTGGAAAAGAGAAAAATCGAACAAAAAAAAATGTTCAAAGCCGAATCCTTACACACTCATTTTTTTTTTGTTAACGTGGAGAAGGAAACGACTTCCCAGTTGTTTGAAGATGTGTGAAATTCAACGAAGACCTTCCTTCGTCTTCTGTCATTCTAACTTCTCTCGCGACAATCGTCAAAATCCTTGATTATTTTTTTCGTTGGAATTCAAATAAACAAAAGAATGATGATCGACCTTAGCAACCAGATTGAGAACTGTTGCTTTGTTTATATATATATAAAAAGGGGTTTTGTAAAATTTTTGCATTTAAATGATAAAAAATGCTACCCTCTAATGTTTAAACAGAATCACGTTTAGCTCTTTATCTCGTCAAAAGTTGTGTGTGGTCATTGCGAATTTTAGACTGATTTACCACATAACAAGGAGTCTCTGTCAAATGATTAGTAATTTGGTGGCTTTTCCTCTAACCTCTTGATCTAACTACAGCTACATGGTTTTGAGTGATAGTTGATTTTCTGTCGTACGTGTATTATACACCAATCGAAACATCAAGAACTAAGCTTTTTAATGATTTCTTTCATTTTAAAATATTTTTAATAGTTTTTATACACCTACCGAGTGAATACCCTCGTTCTTTAGCTCAGTTTGTGCCTGAGCCCGTAAAAAACAGCCTGTTTAGAGTACCTATTATTATTGATCACGGATGTACCATCTACTGGCTTCTCTTGCTTGTCAAGCTATACATCCCTCTAAAGAAATGATATACCCTAGGTCTAACTACAAGTACATGGTTTTGAGTGATAGTTGATTTTCTGTCGTAGAGAGTCCGCGCCAACAAACTATCCTGCCTTGTCTACCTGGCTCCGCCCACTGGGGTTGTAACGGGCAGGCGGGCTGACCAATGGCAGGGCTGGACCGCGCCTGGTCACGGTGAACACCCCCAGGGGCCGTGGGTCAGCGGGCAGGTTGGTCTGGGCTTTGTGACAAATCAGGAGTCAAAGCTAACGGGATCCGAGCGTGTCCAGCCCTTTGGTTAACAGGACGGTCCGTAGGACTGGGCAGTGGTCAACGTGTGACAGCCAGCTACTCTTTCCCAGGCTATCAGTTTTGCAAGCACGTTTCTTCTTAACTCTAATTTACCTTTACTAAATTGTATACCCCCCCCTAGCCCCCTCTATCTCCCCCTATGTACACGCCTTTCTCCATCACCCCCCCCCCTTCCCCACCTCGTTATTTTCTTATCAAGAAAAGAATACTGCTAAATGACACATACTTTGCATGTCGACTGAAGTAGGTTGGCCCCAGATGACATACCGCCTTGACCACCTAAACAACACATCTCTTCCTTCCTCTCTCGCACTCTATCTTAATTATATGCGCCTTCATCTCCCTCTCTCTACTCTCCCACCTTCTTTTTTTCTTATCAAGAAAAGAATACTGCTAAATGACACATACTTTGCATGTCGACTGAAGTAGGTTGGCCCCAGATGACAGACCGCCTTGACCACCTAAACAACACATCGCAGCCCAACCACGCCCAGTCGTTATTCTATACATTAACGTTTATTTTTACTCATTCTGTTTCCGATCAACCCGAAAGAAGGGGTAACATATTTCCACAAAAATCTTGAGCGACAGTGCCTATGTATGGTTGGATAATACACATGTACACAAATACTGATGTGACTCAATGGAAACAGACACATCTCTCGTGTATTATTGAAGACCAGGGGCTACCGAGGACTGAGATGCAGTTTCAGCAAAGTGGTAAATAAAACAGAAACTCGCCTGCTTAATCGCTAATTCAGAAGTATGATCTTCTGTGGTTTATTTACATCGTTTTCTCTAGATAGAATTTGGCCACAACAGGCAAAAACTCCAAGTTACTTCCTAGGCTCAGTCCAGTAAGATACAGTGAGTATTACTTTTTAAATAGTTATTTCTGATGTTTTTTTTTTAAACTAAAAAACAAAACAAATGGAAACATAGAAATAGAAAGGGAATAAGATATTAAAGTATGCTCCCATTGCCTATTTTTTTTTTTTTAATTACTAACAACGCTTGTACCGGGGTATATCAAAATTGTTATTATCGTATTTGTTGTTCTTGCTGCCGGTGCTGTTCTTTGTAGTTGCTATATTTATCATTATACTTATTATTATTATTATTATTATTATTATTATTATTATTATTATTATTATTATTATTATTATT
>RQTK01000123.1:555141-576890 GCA_003991915.1 Elysia chlorotica | reverse complement strand
AGTCTCTCCGTCCACCCACAGCTCAAGTACAGTGCGATGCTGTCAGAGCTCCACCGGCACCGCGAGCAGAGCCAGAAGCCGCCCTACTCGTACATCGCGCTCATCAGCATGGCCATCAAGGCGGCGCCGGGGCGCAGGGCCACCCTCAACGACATCTACAACTTCATCATGGAGAGGTTCCCCTACTACCTCGACAACAAGTGAGTGGCCTGCGCCAAGTGGGACCATCTACCTACTGCTAGCTTGATGTATACGCCTACAGACAAACGGGGTTAATGAAATCGGAAACGCACTAATATCTTTAGCTTTAGTAATGTTTACCTTATAAACTTTTAACAGTTTTGTTTATTTTTCTACAACAGGCTCATAAATTGTTCTTATCACGACAGCACATCACACAATTATACTTGTACATTACTGATAAGAAAAAATCTAAAATGTATCTTCAGTGTAACCCCCCCCCCCTTCCACCTAAAGCTAAGTACATTATGACACTCATTGGTCTAGCCTTAAGAAAAAAGACAAAATAATATTGTAACCCCATGAGAAGTCTCTTGTATTACGTAGATACACATACAATTTTGTTTCCTTTTTTGTCATTTTAAGGCTTTATACTACTGATATAAAACTGTCAAAATTAAATCCAACTCAGAACTTTTATGGAAGACACAAAAACTTCAACTTTTCGCTTGCACTAATAGCGCGTTGTTTATTGTAGTGATACCCAATGTTTACTGATTCTATTTTCTCTGTCCAGACAAGGCTGGCAGAATTCGATACGTCACAACTTGAGCCTGAATCACTGTTTTATCAAGGTCCCACGTGACAAGGGCACGCCAGGTGAGATAGTTAAAGAATAAATGATAATCATAACAGTGTTAATAATGATAGCACACCAGTTTTCAGTTTTCTCGTGTCCTCAGAGTTTTACCTGGTACAAATTATATAAAACAATGGACAGCAATAATTAATATTTAATATGCATCTTTTAGTATTTTAGATAAATTAACTAAAACCTCTAGTCGGGGAAATTCAAGCTGTCTCCTGATAAAACGCCTCTTGGCATACCGGGGAGGAACTATTCATCAGCGGGACGCCAAAGCATCGTGCACAGCCTTTCGCCGGTAGTTGGACTGACTCCGACCAAACCAGTAGTACACAAGGCAGTCTGCCTAGAGTCACACCTTAACTGCTACAACAGTGACAGTTAACTATTACAGATATAAAAGTAATGAATAATTACCATGAAGTGTTGAAATCGAATAGCAATAACGACGACGACGACGACAACAACAACAACAACAACAACAACAACAACAACAACAACAACAACAACAACAACAACAACAACCATAACACACACACACACACACACAATGAGACCGTATTTTCACTGTCAATTTTAAACTTATCATGACATCTATATATATATTATTCCACAGGAAAGGGCAACTACTGGACTATGGACCCCAACTGTGACGAGCTGTTTGAGGAAGGAAACTACAGGCGCAGGAAGCGGCGGGTCAAGGTCCAGCACAAAGCCCTAGCAGATGGATCTGGTGCCGATGATGGGGGGAACAAGCGGGATTCCCCAGACCCTATGGATGATAGCAATATCGACAGCGAAAAATCCGGCTGTAACGGTGATTTCAAAACCGACGAAAGCGACTACGAGTTGACTCCGTCAGGACGCACGTCCCCAGATGATCCGGATAAGAAAAACTTCCACGAAGACAGGGAGCCAATCTCAACGCTTTCCATGGACAGACGGGACTGTGTTTTCCCTCAGCGTTCGAACCTGTTTGGCTACAGCAACACGGACATGAAGTCTATCCCTGACCACTACGATTTGTCAGGACACGCCCTCGTGTGGGTCAGGGGTCAGGCTGGCATCTGCAGGATCAGCGAATCAGCGGAGGAAGATTGTGATGATTCTGGAAGCGGTCCGCCAACGCCAACCAGTCTAGAAAGCTCCGCCACATTGAAAATCGACACGTCATTCAGTAAAAAGAGCAATGGCGATCACGAAATAACTTCTCCTACACTGGTGAATGACAAACATGACACATGCACCCCCGAAGAGCAAAACATGCGCCTACTTAGTTCTGAAAATTCCCTTCATGTTAGGGATCAAAGAAATGCTACGGCGGTGTCGAAAGCGTTATACACAGAATCTGAGGTTGGTCCTGACTGCGGTACGCTGGTGTGTCAAGATCACGACGCGTTTGATAAACAGAGGAGCCCAGAACGCGCTAGGCCGTCTAACCATACAACAGGAGAAAGACAGAGAGATTCATCTCATGAAGGTGATCAACTTGATAAAGATAGCCGTTCACATTCCCCTTTTCTTGAGCACAGCAAAAAACAGGAGAAACCAAGCTCCACAGAGATGAGTGTTAAGCAGGAGTTTGTTCAGCAAACCTCGCCAATTTCTACCCATCTTGAAGATAAAACAAAGTTGGAAAAGCCGATTCCGAGTCCAGTGTCCACATCTGCTTCTCTTTCCTTTGGTATTGACCGACTTATCGGGGGCGCCAGTCACGGTGCCAGGAGTAGAGAGCTGTTCCCCACCCAGCCAGGATCCTCCCCCAGCGAATACCAGAACTACAGCGACCGCCTGGTGAGCGGGTTACATTGTCACAGTGTTCCCAGCGACTTCTCTACTGCTGCCCGCACCTTCATGGGCCAAGGGCTGGACATGGCATCACTGAGAAATTACTACTCGTCGATCTTAAGGCAATCCTCAACTGTGAACAACCCACCGCTCGCAGACAGCCGGCACCATCTGGTCCCTCCCAGAAACCATTCCTCTGGCAGCACCGACGCTTCTTACAGCAGCAAACACAATTCTGATCTAGCAGAGACCGATAAAGACTATGGCGAGACGCTCCCTGTGCCAGGGTCTAGCCCTGCCAGCAAAGATGAGCTCTCCCCTAAAGGCGAGAAGAGAAAGCGAGATGTGTTTGAAGGCATCCCGAACCCTCCGCCCAAACTGATCGACTTAAACAGGAAAAGCCTGGACGCGCTATCCCTGAGCCTGCTGCCTCCAGACTTCATCGGGCGCGTGGCCAGACAGCCGGGACTTGCGCCAGGCGGCACGGGGCCAGAAGACCTGCGGACCAACTGTCTGGGCGGCGCGTCCCTGGAGACCATGATGCTCTACACTGGGCACCACGCGCTGCTCGCCGACCAGTTTGGAATGTCGCCAGCCCCTGGGGCTGTGCTGGAAGCTCAGCAGCGACGCTTCATGCACCTCCCACAGCTGGCAAAACCCTCAGGCTTTCCATACAACATTTTTATCTAGACCGTTCTTCTATATTTATAGACATCTATCAACGAGAAAACAACCATTGTTATTCCTCACGCTATGTGTTACCTTTATTATGTGACCTATTTAGTTGAATAAACCATGTAGTTAGATTTAACTTGTGATGTTTGAAAGGGATCATTAAATGTTAAAAAATTCTTGAAAATAATGACACTGACGTTATATATTTAAAGACGGCTTTGGGATTTACACCACTGACAATCTATAGAATATTTCAAAATAGACAATTGATGAAATGGTTACTGCCAATTCTAAAAAAAATCATAACTATCTTTACGGCAAACTAGAACTTCCCTTTAGTGCTGTGTGTGCATCTAACAGTAGATGATCCCTACATTTGTGTAAAAATATCTATAAAGCTAATAATGGCTTAAAAAAATTTTAGTTTTATGCATTCGCCTGGAACATGGTGGAAGCGGAAAGACATACATAAGAGGAGATGAGAAAATGCGAATGCAATAAAAAAAATGAAGAGGGAGGTGGAGAGAGAGAGAGAGAGAGAGAGAGAGAGAGAGAGAGAGAGAGAGAGAGAGAGAGAGAGAGAGAGAGAGAGAGAGAGAGAGAGAGAGAGAGAGAGAGAGAGAGAGAGAGAGAGAGAGAGAGAGAGAGAGAGAGATATTGATAAGTGATATTACTTTTGTGCATTATTCTAACTTTGAAACTATTCACAAATAAATTTTACTCTAACTCACTCTTCTTTTTTCTTTCTCACGTCTGTCACCTAGGCTATAATTACAGCTACTCTTTAATTTTTGCTTTAATTACCTCTTTTTGTCCAACACATTATATTCGTTATTGTATTTTCTTACGCCGAGTCGTAAGCCTTCGTTATTGTTTTTCTTACGACGAGTCGTAAGCTACCGCACGTTGTATTGACGGCGCACTGTCTTTAAAGTTGACACCTCGAATTTACTTCTTAAAAATTATAGGCATGCATAGGGAAAATGTCCAAAACATTCTCGAGTCTATAAAAGACCTTTTAACAAGAATATTTCCAGAAATTGATTTAATTTCAAATCTTAATTGATCTTGTAAATTCGAGAATAACGGAACAATAAAAATGTTGACATTTGAAGGAAATGAATTTGCTGCATCAAAACTCGGATATCTGGTAATGATAGTTATATCCATCCAAATGTACGACACAATGCAAAATGCACTCACTATGTAACGCCTCTGCGCGTGGATTTCAAGGCTATAAGAAGTTTGTGAGCTCCATACCGGGAGAGCCAGTCCATTGAATGATAAAAAAAAATGTTTACCCTGAACAAAGAAAAAGCGAACAAAGAAACATTGGTTTTGAATCCATCTAATATCTTTTCTCTACTTTTTGTTTTTAACATTGCGCCTCAATGAGAAAGTAAGTTTGGTCACGAGGAATAGAGAAGATAGAAATCTGCAATATAGTATAGTTTGAAAAAAGCAAGGTGTAAAATATGATTCGAGACAAAGGACACCATGTAAATTCAGAATTAACATTTGACACGTTGAGGTGCACACACGGTTCTATTTCTCTCAGAAAATAGAAAAAATCCTCTTCAGGTTTACTGTGTACAGCGTACCTCTATCCTTACGTTAGTCTTGGGGCCCGTCCACAGTATAGCCTATATAGTGCTGATGTTGGACGTTAAACCAACTCAACAACAAATATTCTTACAAAAATTGGTCAAAATGAACAGGTGGGGAAGGATTAGATAACAAACATGTTGGAGAACTGCATTATGAGATCCATAGTCTGCAGCAGTAGTTGTTCAGCGAGGCTTACAAACAGCAGTGTGACAGACAGACTGTATGTACTTCTATAGCAGACAATACAGTACCACAGTTGATGAAGAGACAGTGCGGGGATAACAGCCGGCCACATTATACAGACACAGACCCATCCAGTAGGGGACGAAATGGGACAAATCCATTTTTGAGCTGTTGTGAATTTCGAACCAGGAACCTCCCGATGGCTAGACCAACGCTCGACCACTTGCAGCAATTCGCCAGCATGTGGTAAAGACAGAAGACGTGGAATTTCCAGGGAGTATTTAGCAACTTATTTGACCAATTGAACAACAAAGGAACACCCTGTTTATGGAGCTATGTGAGAGTCATTTCTTATATTTGTTTCAACACTTCAACTTCTCTATGTTACCACTCATTTAATTTTCAACATCCCTAATTTGATAATGAAGACAAATGAAAATGTTCACAAATTCTTTTGATTTTCTTTACTGATAACAAATGTGAACACTTCTAATCTGACAATGCGAAGGCGCTCCGACCACTGTTCCCCAACGCTGCCGAATATCCCTGTTGCTTTTTCTTTTCTTTCAAAGTTGGGCCATCTGCTGGACAAATCAAAGGGAGTTAAGTATTTTGTCGCCACAGCTGATCTCAATGGAATATTGAAAAATGGTGAGCCTATTTAATGGCTGGAAAGGTTTCCATTTAACTTGTGGTTTAGAGACAGGTAGAGTGACGCCTGTAAGAATCTTTGCAGTTAATCTAAAAAAAATGCCACCAAAATACAAAACAAAACATAAAACAAACAGCAACAACAAACGAACGAACAAAGCATAAAGACAACAACAGCAAAAACAAACCCCCCCCACCCAACAACAAAACAAAAAGACAACAGCAACCAACCCCCCCCCCCCCCGGAAAAAATACCCACAAACACCTTACCCACAAAAAAATAAAAATAAAATAAGAAACAAAACAAAATACAACAACAACCACAACCATAAAACAAAAGAACCCCCCAAATACAAAACAAAAACAAAACAAAACAACAACGCTCAAATGTAAGCAAATAAATAAATTTACAACCACCGCCACCATCATCACCATCAACAGCAACAACAACAACAACAACAACAGCAACAACAACAACAACAACAACATAAAAAGTGAATAAAGAGAGACAAATAATAAAGTAACATTGTAATCTGATTACTAGAACATGTACCTAGTTAACAACGGTAATTAGGGAAAAAAGACAAATTTGAGATCAATCAATTCTCGTAGTGTCAGCGAATTCAATGATTTTAAGTATTCCCACACTATTCTAACAGGTAAATTTCACATTCGTGGACTCAAGTTTGTATAGTCGCTATTTTCATACATAATTTATTAGTAGACATTAATGCGGAAAAAAATCCAAATTGATTTAACATTAAAACTTGTTTATTGTAAAGACTTGGTGCCTCGTTCTTGCCGCAGTTCCGTGCTTGATGAGGTTCAGATTAGATGCAATGACCTTAATGTAAATGAATTACGATGCGCGCCAAACTTTTCATGGCATGTAAATACACAGTCAGCGCCGTCTGCGACCTCATCCAGGCGAGATCATCATACATGCACACTCTCTGGATGGGATCACGGGAAATAAGTCTAGCTTCGCCTAATCATTTTAAAATTTATTTGGAAGCATCTTTGCTCTCTCACACGTTCTCTGTAATTAATGTATTTTTCTCCTTTCGCCCCTATCAACATTTCTTTTTGTATTTCATGTATTATGCCTTTTCCACCACTGTCTGTATGTCTGACTGTTTCTCTCCCCTCCCTCTCTCTTTCTTTTTCTCTCTCTCTCTCTCTCTCTCTTCCCCTCCTTTATTTTTACTTCTTTCCTTGTCAGAATCTGGCTATATCTGTTTCAGTCACGATCTTATGTTTTGCATGTGACTACGCGCTTCTTATTCTTTGTTTACTGTTATTAATTTTCTTCATCTCTGTCTTTCTCTCTGTCTTTCTCTCTCTCTCTCTCTCTCTCTCTCTCTCTCTATGTTACTTTCTTTTCTCTCACCCTTCTCTGTCCTCTATCAGCCCATCTAACACAAAATAACGCCATTTTGCCCGAGGCCCCAGCATTCCTCACCAGATCTGAGCGTGAGCAGCAGAAAAACCAGAGCAGGGGGAGATAAGCGGATGTATACCAACAAAGTAGATTGTGGCATGGAAATAAATACAGCGCGCGCCGCGACCACACATAGACTGGCTTAGGGGCGGTCCTGCGAAAACTAAGTACGGTGTTTCGATTTGGTCAGAACTTCGTTCCAAGTTTAGGCATTTTTTGTTCCACCAAATGTAATAAAATATTTTCTTAAAGAAAAGGGAAGATAATGCCATTTTAAACAAATAGTTATAAATTCCCACCGAAAGGTAACAATTTTATTTTTAATTTTGTTTTAAATCACTTAAATTACCACTTGGTTAATTTCACTTGATGCGTACCGTCGGGCTTGGCATCTCTCTATGTGTGTAAGTAGGTCACGATATTTCAGTGTAAAACAATGGCCTCGCGCCATGCGCAGCTTGATTAAGGCGCCAACTCGCCGGGTCATGGAGATCTAACAGCTCAAAGTGATAAAACTCTACTACAAAAGTTAATTATTTTTTACTCCTGCATTTAACGTTAAGGTACATTCAACCAGTAGAGATTTACGCGGATAGCTAACAAGGTAAAATACTAGGCTTGGGTTAAAAACCGTTCGCATGCCAGTCAGCCGTCATTCTACATGTAGTGGGCATACAATATAGACAATAACGTATTGCAATAATGTGCATGAAGCAACTATATTTGAAGCGACACTGTAATGTGATTCTAAACTCTTGTTATTTCTAGACTTTATGGCCTTATTATAACGTTACTTTTTACATTGTGACAAGTGTAGCTATTTAGGTCTGAAAGAATAGACGATTTAGAGTTACTCTGATTCCATGAAAAATCTTACTTTTAATACACTCAGTGATAACTGGCTCTAGGAAATCAAGTGTTTAAGAATTCTGATTGATGGAAACTTTTAGTATGTGAAACTTCATATAAAGCATTTTACAAAAATGTAATGTTTTGGTTTTATACATATATTAGAATAGTCAATAATGTCTTTAAAAATCTGAACATTGTTATTTGCTACGAAAGAATTTATCGGCATTTTTGTCATGCAATGTGTAGTCATTATTGCCTTATTATTACTTCATTTTACTTTGTAATAAATATTGTTATCATGAGTGAAAAAAAAAGACAATTCAGAGTAGATAAAAATGCAGTAGCAAAAAAGATTACCGGTACTGAAAATACACTCGACTTTTGGCCTTCAAGTAGATTTTTGATCGATGGAACCTTTAAGTCTTTGAAACTTCAGACACTGTAATTTGTAAAAATACAAAGTTTCGCTTTAATACAATTATTGCAAAACTTTATATATATATTTTTAAAATCTTTCACATAATTTTTTACTATACAATAAGTAATTGACATTTTTGTGCATATTATACATTACTCTTCGGCACTTGTAACTTGAAGTTATTATTGTGTTATCTTGACTGTAATATACCTTGTTCCAAATTCAGACTTGTGGGGCTGAAAGAGTTGACTTGTAGGATTCGTTCAATTTGTTTTTAGTTTTAAAGACATTAAAGAAAAAAACGCACTCTGTGACCTTTGATCTTGAAAATACGTGTACCAGTATTCTGATTGGTGGAAACGTTTGGCGTTTAAAACTTCCGACATTTTACCTTAGATAAACGCAAGGTTTCGTTTTACTGCAAATATTTTAGTCCTGATCCTCCGACTGGTGGAAAAATTTACATATGGAATTGTGAAAGAATGCTGCATGGAGCACCATACTTTTGCTGGCGCCAACATTTAGCAACCGTTTACACCAATCTTCAGTTTCCAAAAACAAGCCGGTTCGTTTGCTGGTTCAGTCAGCTGTCACGGCCAGAAAAGACAACATCTTGTTTAATGTACATAAACAAATGGAGTTCGAGACCTCTTCCTCCACTCTATAATAATTCTTTCTTATCTTTTATTATACCATATACCCTGCGGGCCCTCTACTTCCTTTCACGCCCCCCCCCCCCTTTTCTTTATTTTTCGCACACTCTACTCAGCCTGTGTGGTGTTGCCTGCCTCTCCCCTGCCCTCCACACCATTCTCTGGCTGTAACGCTCACCCCGAAGATGTTCAGTCCAGGTACATGCGCAGACAGCCTGGCCGTCGCTAGCCCCGCCCTCCCGTCCAAGACATGCAGATCAGGCCTTGATTGTGGCAACTGTAATACATTTATCTGCTCTGTACAGGCTGTTTTCTCTTCGTGCCCTTGTAGTTTTTTTTTAAAGATATGAAAACAAGTTTTTCTCTTTGTAACAGGCAAAACATAAGTTTTAATCAACCAAAACAAGGCAAAAAGATGTCAGATTAGGGAAATAAATAAATAGTACAAAGACAGTACGCTAAGATGGCATGCCTTAAGAAACGAATCAGCAAAACATATAACGATAGTTTAGGTTTTAACTGAATCGTTGCTAAGAGGGGATACAAATCAAAGCATGAAAAACATAAAACATAACAAAACAGTGTACGGTCTCGGTGGGTGGTCTTTCTTTCAACCCATAAAGTTCATTGCATCAGGTTCTTACTCCCATTTGACTTTTCCCCCCCCCTAAAAAGCCTTTAAAATTATTTCAATTTCTTTACATTAAATGAGAATCTTTATAGTATTTAAATGGCGGTTTCTTGCAAGCAAGAGAATCAGCTCTTCCCTGCTTTATTTATAGTTTTTCCATCTCGAATATATCCCCTGCTGCATATTAGTTTAGATTGCTTTTATCGATATAATTTTGTTACTTCTCTGAACCCTTTAGAATATTTGACTCCTATATTTTCACAGAGTAATCACTGAGTAATATAAGTAGTACAAGCAGCAGTAACAGCAGCAGCAGTATTAATAACAGCAGCAACCGGCAGGAGAAGCAGTGGTGGTAGTAGTAGTAGTAGTAGTAGTAGTAGTAGTAGTAGTAGTAGTAGTAGTAGTAGTAGTAGTAGTAGTAGTAGTAGTAGTAGTAGTATTTATAGTATTGTAGTATTTAGGGGAAGCAGACCTCTAGGCCTTAAAAGTGAAATTCTCTAAGCCTGATTATTTTCCCTTCTTTTGCCTACTTTTTGCCTTTTTATCTATCTCTGAGCCCCACTTAATCTTTGCTCTTTTAAAAATACCAGCTCCGTATTTTTTCTAATTATACAAGCGTTTTTTTTAATTTTGTTGCTGGTGTTCAATATTTTCCCAACCGAATAATGTTTTGATTTTTTGGGTACGCCGTTTACATTTACTGGATAATATGCACGTATAAGCTCACAGATATACAGAGGTAACTTTGTCTGACTAGGTACGCTCCAAGAGAGTGTACATTTGAGATTATGAAATTTTCTCTGATGCTGATTACAGCACCGTGACACATCATGTACGTTCTTTAAAATCACCATTTTCAAGAGATCAAGATCCCCCACATACTGAATCAAGCTTTAGAGTAAACATCCGTTTTATTCTGAGATAGCATTATGTCTTCAAATCACCAGCATCGAGATTATCCTAATCCTTCTCTTAGGATAAATTTTAGTCTGAATTGAAATCTCAACTTGGCATTATTCTTTTTTATTCACGCTCACATTTCAGCTCTTTTTTTTTTTTTACCACAGACAAACCACAACTTCAACCAGTTCCTGAAAAAAAAAAACACTTCAGAGCTAAAAGTTCTCAAAACAAATGACAGAATAAAAAACAATAACATTGCATTAAAAAACATAATATAAAGAAAAACCAAAACAACATTCATGTTTTATCCTGATAAGTAAATTTGCTAGAAATAATGTAGCTAAAAACTGGTTCCTGAAAGGCCATTGCATGTATGCGATGAACACTATTGATTACTTTGGAAGTAAAATATTAAAAAAAAAATCGCTACTCTTTGTCTAGTTATCTCCATGATCAACACGTTGATTAATAAAAGTACACGTAACACGTATATAGAGCGCCATGGCGTAGCCAGCTATAGCTTGGTTCAGGAATGTTAGCACCTGTTCGGATATTAAAAAAGAATGAGAGAGAGAGAGAGAGAGACAGAGAGAGAGAGAGAGAGAGTGAGAGAGTGAGAGAAATGAAGCAAGTTTCTTGAATTGGCAGGAGCGAGACGAAGATAGAAATGCCATATGTTATTCACCGATTATATATACATAATTTACAGAAGGTAAGAAAAGTCGAAAACCGGTGTGTATTGTTAGAATTTGGGTGTGCAACATAGGGCCAAACGCTGGCATGTTTATGCACGAGGTGAACAAAGAACATATTGGGTATCATGACAGCAGAAAACACTGTTTGTTTTTGGCTACTGGCAGAATCAGAGGGGGTGGGGCGGTGTGTGGGGAAAGGGAGGGGGGGTAGTTGAGAGATTCAGTAGCAAGAACCAATCTGGATAGTCTAAGAGCATATTATATTTTAGTAGGAGTTAAGCAGAAAGAAAGAAAAAAAAAGGGGGGGGGGGTAAAATTAAGGTAAGAGAAGTAAGGGGAGTGACATCACGTAGGTCTTGCATTTCAGTTTGTTTTGTTATGTCGCCATGACGACACACGTGAAGCCCCATCTGCATTTACTTACTGGTTTGTTTTGGTTTCTCTACCATGAAAACTTCATATGTATTTTCTTATTGGACACATTTTGATGCTCTTTGCTAATTTTCCTTTATTTAATAGTCCCTACATTAAATTCAATGGAAATAAATGATTTTACATGGTTGAATACTCTTACTTTTTACTTTGAACATCTAAAATCCATATTCTTTTTTTTTAATTTTTTTTATCAATAAACATTTTTGGCTCCTTAATAAATAAATAAAAACAAAAAACAAAGAACAACAACAAAAATAAAACAAAAAAAACAACAACCCCTCCCCCCAAAACAACAACAACACATAACAAAAGTTTATAAAAACAACAATAACAACAGCAGCAGCGGCAAACAATAACAGTACCAACTACAAATAACAACTTAAAGCACATGAAAAAGTAACTTCTCCCAAAACTCACAACGTAATATCACATAATTATTTTTCCGTAGACATCAAATTTGTTAACATTTGTCCGGTATGTCTATAGGAACATAAATTAATGTATTTCGTTGGTTGAATATGAATCTCCATCACTTACTTGTTTTTCAAATATTTTGTAAAGAACTGTCGATGCCTCTTGATTTCAGGATTTGCCATACAACTTAAGCAACAACCGAAAAAAAATGTCATTCTCCTACATTTTGATATAATTTTGTCATGCTTATCCAATATCACACTGATTATCCAAAATCGTCATTTCACTTTCTTGCACTTTTCCAGATTTGCTCTATAATTATTTTATAATATATATTCACCACAAAAATGAATATCCCATTTTTTGCTATTCTCAAGATTAAAAGAAATACTTTATCAACTTTTCACAAAGAATTAACTCTCTTAAATCACAATGAAATGCTATTAACTACGTTAAGATTACACAGTGTTGTTGCACATTACTGCTGAAACCAAACACGTCTACAACAGATATTAAAAATCTCAGTCAGGAGATCAAACCCCAACCACCGAAGGAGCTTAGAAAAGTAGATAACGTATACAGACCCAACACAACTGGGGGCATTGTTACAACAACAATTAAAAATAATCCACATGAATGTAACAACAACAACGACAACAACAACAAACAAAAAAAAACAAAAAAAACACGACAAAAACACAACAACAACAACAACAACAACAACAACAACAACAACAACAACAACAACAACAACGACAACAACAACAAACAAAACAAAAAACAACAAAAAACACGACAAAAACACAACAACAACAACAACAACAACAACAACAACAACAACAATAACAACTTCAGACCTACTGAATTGAGGGGTGGGGGTGGTCCGGAGCTGACCTTCCGAGATGCAACCATAGGTCCGCTGAACAACATTTAAGGTATACTGATTAAAAAATTCACATCTAAAATATCCACACCATCCACCGCTGATGATCAAAACAAACAAAGCGCAAAACAATAGTCTTGCAGTTTAAAATCTGTCATAAAAATCCTTACAGTATGGAGAAACTAGAAAATTAGAAAAAATAAACAGTTAATTCTAGCTTTTCAATCTTTTAATTGAATACCTATGAACTGTGACACACCCAGTCCCAACTTTCCTAAAAATTCTCTTTGACTTATACCGATTTAGCCCAGTCCACCTGTCTGCATACTCGCTTCCCATTTAACCTTCCCCCCCCCCCCAAATCATATACGGCGAAAATAGTTTGTACAAACATATCCACCGCTTTTAAATATGAAGAGAGCCCTCTTTTGAAGAACAACAATGTTATAGGTTTGTCATTTCTCTACATGGACATTATACTGAATTGGTCAAAGAAAACGTATTAACATCCCCAAGCAGAAAAAATTATACTGTGTTTGAACCATTTGATATCTTTCGATTAATGTTCTCCGCGTCACGTTAATACCTTCTATCCTTACCTTGCTCACTTATTTTCTTTTTGACATTCATCTATTAAAATATAATTGCCCCCCTCCTTTCTTTCTGTCACTGTTTGTCTATCCTTCGACCTTTAGTCGCTCTCACCTTCTGTTACTCAACTGCTTGTCCGTCTGTCTCTCTGTCTGTCTGTTTTGTCTGCCCCTCCTTCTCTCTTTCTCTCTCTTTCTCTTTCTTTCGCTCTGCCTCATCCCCTCTCTCCCTCTTTCAACGCATCAGGCATTAGTGTCGCAGATGTCCTTTTCAGATCGTGTATGTCAGTCCTTTGTAGGATGTAATTCTGTATTTCTTATGTCGTTGTTATCTTGATAATATGAATTGTTCTATGGGATAAATTATATTCTCCCTGATATCTATATTTTTGTTGTGTTTTTGAATTTGTTTTGTGTGTAAAATTTAGACTAAATTGTCTAGTGTCCTTTGGTGTACAATATCAGCATTAATTATCGAATTGAAAAGTCGTTTATGACTATAGGTTAGTATCAAAAGCTTCACAAAAGCTGCATAAATTGGGCGAAAGGACTGAGAGAGATAAATCGAAAGTGATGTTACCATTTGTAAAGGCTTTTCTTGGACATTCAGAAGTTGTATTTCATGTTATGTTTGTTTAGGGTGAGAAGCTTAACGAGCCAATAAACATCAATCAATAAATCAATCAATAAATAAATCAATCGATCTCTCTTTCAATCTTCTTCTCTCTCCCCCATTTCTCTCTCTCGATCTCTCTCTCCCTTTCTATGTCTCTCTCTCCCTATCCCCTCTCTTCCCCCCCCCCTCTCTCTCCCTCTTTCTCTCTTTCACTTTCCCTCCCTTTCTGTGTCGTGCATCTGTGAATTTCTGTTTTTTCCAATATTTTTCCTCGTTCTCTTTTTGTCTCAGTGTTTTTTCAAATTACATTTCAAATCAATGATCATTGGTGCCGCTTTGAAATCTAGAGGTATATAGAAATGAGCAAGTTTGTTTGAAGCAGTTTTTACTTCATCTTTCGACTTGTAAAAGAGGAAGAAGAGAAGTCCCTCAAAAGAAAGGGGAAATAAGAAAATTTTATTTATCACTTTTTCTGAAAAGGATATTAGCTCCCCGAAAATAACCTTGATCTTAAAAAACAACAACAACAACACTACACTTACATCAAATAACTGTAATATGATTAAACGTGGGAAGAAATAAACTGTACTTTAATTTCATAATCAAAACCACAGACGATTTAACTTTCTATACATAATTTTTGAATAAACGTTCCTTCATTTTAGAGTTTTAAAATTAGTACTTTTTGTTGTGGCAATTACCCAATTTACGTAAACATACGGAAAAGAATTATCAAAATTATCCCCTTCTCTCTTTCTTCATCTCAACTCTCAACATTCTCAGTGTTATCTCTCATCTGTGTCTGTGCCTATATCATTCTGATTTTTATTTATTTATTTGTATGTATGTGTAAAAACAATTACTCTTAAAAAGTTATTCACTCTACTAATTTAAGCTGTTTTGTTTTTGTTTAAACAAATAGAATAGCCATATGAAAATAGTTCTTTTAACTATCAGTTATATCCCTGATCATCTCATAGTGTTAGGAGTTATTGACGGCAATGATAAAAATCTGACTTTTGATAATTAATATGAAAATAATTTTTTAATAGCTTTTAAAGGGAGGCAACATAATTATATGTCTGTCAAATCTCAAAACTGCATTACCTCCCTGAAATCGACTTTTATTTCTATTCCACAAAGAAAATGTAAATCTCACATGCAAAAAAAAGAGAACAAGTAGATCTACATTTATTGCTTTCAAGTGTTTTGTGTGGATGTAAAATTCTTTAAAATATCCAACCGAAGCCCATTGTTGGTTTAGAGCGTTTGGTTAACTGAATGTTCCTTAAATGTACTGTACTTTCATCATAACCAGATTTACTATGTTCTTTGCCAATCACCTCACAAAATTATCTGAGTTTTAAGTGAAAAAAAAAAAAAAAAAAAAAAAACAACGGATAAAAGTAAGACCCCCCAAAACAACAACAGCAACAAGACATCAACCGCCCCTCGCTTTTTACTGTATGTTATTCTAAAAACCTAATAGTTTTCCAATCTACTCGTGTACGATCATAGTAGTTGTAGCGAGCCATGTCTTTTTTTTTTAAATATAAAAAGAAATATTTACAAAAAAAGTCTTTGTATTACAAAAAACTGTAGTAACTTTCTAAAGTCACAGATAAAAAACAACCAGAACAAAACAAAACAACAACAGCAACAACAACACCAGCAACCCCTCCCCACAACAAAAAACAACAACCCCTTCCCAAAAACAAAACAACTACAACGAAACAAAAACAAAACTTGACTGCCCGTAAAAATTCCTCTTAGCTTGAAAATACTAAAAGAACCTAGTTTCTGGTTACCAAAAATATTCTTTTCTATAGACCTTTTCTTGACACATTCTTCTCGTGGTTCATTTACCCTATTTTATTTTTCTAAAGCCGCCAACACCAAGTCTTTGATGGAAACGCTCACCCCGAGCTCCACCCCTCCTCTGATGTGATGTATGTATCTTAGGTTTTCTTTCTATCTTTAATTTTTTTTTAAATTGGATTCAAATAATTGAACAGTGCCGCTCTGAAATCTTCTTAAAGCAATCGCGTATTGGATAATTGAAAATAGAATGTTTTTCTCTGTGAAGATCTGAAGATTCTTTTTCTTCGTTCTGTTCAATTTGAAGTGTACATTAAAAAAAAGAATAAAAATCAAGCAAAAAAAAAATCAAAAGAAAAACAAACAACAACAACAACAACAACAACAACAACAACAACAACAACAACAACAACAACAACAACAACAACAATAACATCATCATCATCATCATCATCAACAAGAACAACAACAACAACAACAACAACAACAACAACAACAAAAACAACAACAATAACAAAATCCAATAAACAACAACAACAGCAACAACAACAATAACAAAAAAATCAACAAAAGAAAAACAACAACAAAAGTATACAATAGACCAAACAAACAAACCATGTCGAAACAGACGGCAACTTTTTTCCCACTTAACATCACATGATGGATGGGGCACGCTTATTCGATAGAGGGGACACAACCTTGAAATAATCACATTTGTCATATGATAAAACAGCATTATCTCCCTGAAAACTTTGAGGTCTTCAGAAATTAAAAGCAAAAGAAACATTTTTACACCATACATCATTATAAAATGTGAACATCTGCATTTAGGTTAGAAGCTCTGTGCTATAGTTCTGTGATGTTATGAAAAAATGATATCTAGTAAAAACAAAACATAAAAAAACAAACAAAAAACAACCAACAAAACAAACCATTAACGAATGAAAAAAAATGCCACCAAACACACATAAAATCAAATCAATAAAAAAAAACAGGATTATCAGGCGTTGATTACTCATTTATAAATAAAAAAGTGTTTTTTTATGTGCTTCAAATTGCCAGAAAGCTTGGCTTAATATTTCATTCCAGCCTAATATACGACTACCTCTAACAAAAAAAAAAAAATCAAACAAACAATTACACTTAAACTTCAACAGCTACCAATTTGCATTATCAGGCGTTGATTACTCATTTATAAATAAAAAATGTTTGTTTAATTTCTCAGGCTTGCTAGAAATCAGCCTGGTTTAATATTTTAATCCAGGCTAATATACGATTCCCTCTAACTAAAAAAGCAAAGAAGCAACTTCACTTAAACTTCAACAGCTACCAATTTGAAGGCTTTGAGTCCCGAACCGGCAATACCTGGCATATCACCTCAAAAGGAATGTTTTTCATGGTGATAAACTTCCTTTATGACCTGATACTCAAAACATACTGATGATCCCCCAGAAAGTAGTGAAACACAAACATAACCGTATGGCTTTTTATTGAACATAGACATCCCGGGAACGACTGGTTTGCGTCACGGAGGAAAACTAATAAAACTGATGCAAAAACAGAAACAACAGCTGGTAATGTTTGAAAAAAATCAAAATAGCCATGCAGAATTTAAGCTGAAATTTCTCCAAATTCAATGAAATTTCCGCTGGTTTTCAAAGAACAGGTCTATCTTAACGACCCCCACAATATGGCGCCATGACGTTTCTGCTTAATGTACACTTCTATGGTGTTACAAAGTGGAAAAAAAGTGAGGACGCTTCAGGACGCTGATCAGCTCTACCTATCTTCTCCCCACTGTCTGTCTGTCTGTCTGTCTGTCTGTCTGTCTGTCTGTCTGTCTGTCTGTCTGTCTGTCTGTCTGTCTGTCTGTCTGTCTGTCTGTCTGTCTGTCTGTCTGTCTGTCTGTGTCTGTCTGTCTGTCTGTCTGTCTGTCTGTCTGTCTGTCTCTCTGTCTCTCTCTCTCTCTCTCTCTCTCTCTCTCTCTCTCTCTCTCTCTCTCTCTCTCTCTCTCTCTCTCTCTCTCTCTCTCACTTTCCCTCTTTAACTTTACTTTTCTCTCGCGCTTGCTCTATCCCATACTTCTCTTTCTTTTCCCACTCTCAAACTCGATTTCTCTAAAAATTTTTGAAGCTCATTTCCACGGGTATATTTTAATAGCATCACAAGACAAAGACTTTTTTTTCATCATGGGAAAAACTCAAAAAAGCAAAACGTCAACTTGCGCCGTAAAATACAACACTCATTGGTTGTTTTTTTTTAAATTTGCATCGTAAAATAGGATAGTCTAGACCTAGACTCATGACTAGATTGTAAGTCTTGATGGTCGTGATTCTTTTTATTGTGTTAAATATTTTATGAATAATTACAGTATATACGAAAGAGTCGAATCATGGACCATCTTTTCTACGCGTCAACCATGACTTTAACCAAGTGACTTTTGTGAAGCATTTAAGTTTCCTGTGTTCATGATAATGTTTTGTATCACTAGGAAGTAGAACAGAAAATACTCCCTGTTGTATACATGTAAATAATAATAAATATAACGGGTTATGGGCTGAACAGGTTAGATGGCAGTAATAACATGATTCATTTGATTAAAGCATGAAAGTGACTGCGCATGCGCAACTGCGATGTACTTTGTGATTTTTGTAGTCCATTGTTTTTAAAACTTCTTCAACCCGCTGAAAGATGTAAGAAATACAACTCTGTCGAACGATTTGCAGACAAAATAAAAGTGGGTTAATTCCCTTAGTCCAGAAACTAACCTTACCCGTCCCCCCAGCGTAGTCCAGAAACTGCAGGACTTTATCCACTCACACTAATGCATGCACGAAATAAATAAAATTATTATTATTGAAGTATAATTATGTAGTTATTATTTTTTACTATGTCATTTACTTTATTCTATTGAATTGTAACAACCATGTATCTAGAGAGTTTTTAAAACTTTGTGAATATCAATCACAAAATGAAACAGCAGCTCTAAAGGAGGGGGATTTTTCTTACGTGTAGAATCAACTTATTCAATTTCAAATTTTTTTTTTATTTACACGAAAGGAAGGTTTTTTTTTCTTTTTTTTTTATATACATAAAATCCCCAACATATTCATGGCTTCATAAGAATCAGTAACTGATGTCTGCCACAACTAGATTTTTCATTGAACTTTTTTGGGGGTCAATTATTTATTCTATTAAGAACAGGTAGGTTATAATTTTTTTAATGTATAAAGTACATACACGCAGTGCCAGCGGGAGTGCTGGTGGCTCAGCCAGATAAAACTCTGACCTGGCTCACTGTATGTCCCAGGTTCGAAACTCAAGCGCCCCCGTCTCCGTAAAGGATTGTTTGGAGACATTAAGGGTCGTTGAGATAATCATACATTACTTTTTGTTTTTTATTAATAATCAATCAGTGGAGGGACGATCAACTCGTCACATTTCTCACGAAACAGGCTGCTACAACCAAACAGCTTATGAGTTTACTTGCAACGAGGATTACTATGAACCCAAACTTCTAATCGGATCAATGCAATAGTGAAGCCAGAGACTCTAGATATGAGCGAGACGGTGTACGAAGTGACGTCACAGTGTTAAAGTAAGGGAGAGGCTGCGTGACGTGCTGGGGTATGTCATTCCGGCATTACGGTGTTTGCATGTCCAGCTGACAGTTTTTTTTTTTTTTTAAATTCCGGCATTACGGTGTTGCATGTCCAGCTGACATCGGTTTTTTTAAAATAGGAATTAAAGAAGAAGATGTATATATATGTATTGTAAAGTGTGGAGATAGCACAATAATGCTGTTTTACTGAAACAGAATTCCTCAAAGGAGAAATGCGTAAACTACATTGCTTTTATTAAATCCTTTGAGTGTCTTCTCTAAGTCGACCCTCCTTGCACTGACAAACCATTTTCTTCATCTTGTAAAAAAAATATAGTTTTCTCTTTTTTTTTAAATCAAAGTAAAAAAAACAACAAAAAACTATGGGCCAAATAAATACATCATAGACCAAACTATGCAAATGAAAATGGAACCAAACTAGCCGGGCAAATAGATGGAAAATCTAACAGAATAGTCAGAATGCCCAAGGCCCTTTTTTAACCCTTTTTCGAATAGGAAAATCGCAGTATTCTGTTGTAAACATTTAAAATCTTTTATATCAAATATGACATACTTGCACAAAACAGTAGAATATTTAAATAAGCATCTGTTGCTTCTCATACTACTTTTTATGCACGTTTAGTTCAGTTGGTTTATGAATCTGATGATCGTGGGATTCGAACCGCGGACCTCTCGATCTGGAGACCAAAGCTATACCACTTGAGCAAGATAGATAGATCGATAGATAAATAAATATATAGATATAATGAGAGAGGGGTTGATAAATAGATAAATATATTAATAAACCGATTGCGAGTTAGATATGTAGATTGAATAAGTGAAGGAGGAGCAGAGAGATACAGAGAGATAAAGAAAGAGAGAGAGAGAGAGAGAGAGAGAGAGAGAGAGAGAGAGAGAGAGAGAGAGAAAGAAATACATACATAGTGAGGGATGGAGACAGACCAACAGACAGACAGACACAGAAAAGTAGGCACAGAGGCCTATAAGCATAAAGTGTATTTTGTGTTTTGTATGCGTTATACGTATGTAATATATAACTAGTCATGCAAAGCCATGGTCCACCCATGGTCACTGTACTGTGTGTACAAATAGTGTCCAGATCGGGAATAATTGAATTACTCACGCCTCGGACTGGGCCTAACCAGGTACAAAGGCTTAAGGCTGGCTACTGTCACTGTTTGGGAATACCGTCAGGTGTATAGCTGGAAATAGTGTGGGTGGGGGTGGGGGGCGGGGGCTGATCTAGAGCATCACCGGTCCGTGGTCGGGGGGGGGGAAGGGGGGAGCTGGGGTAGAACACCACCGGCTTCCGAAGCAGGAGGTTCTTGATTCGAGCCCTGGCGATTTGGTACCTTACTAGTTTGTTCGATCTCAGTTTAATGTGATCGGCTGAGACAGCAGTCATGGTATCCTCGCCCTGTCTCGTGTGTGGCAACACATAAAATTTTCAGACGTCAATCTTTGGGCCCATCTACAATATAGTTTTTATAGTGCTGACGTTGGACGTTAAACCAAATCAACGCAACATAGCTTTTACCAATCACAGTATCTTAGTTAGTTTTGTGGGATTTAATCAATACAAGTATTGATTGTTCCTTTTACAGTTTATTTGTGAAACTTTACTACTTTTTATAAGGATTTCATTTGCAAAAATCCCCCCCCCCCCTTTTTTTCTTTTCGGAAAAAAAAATGAAGAAAAATCAAGAAACAACACATAATAAAAGTCTTACGACCAGTCGTAGAGCTAGCACGACGTTGTACTTACGGCCTTTTACTGTTAAATAGATGAATGAATATTGAGATAGATAAATTGATGGATTGTGGTTATCTTCGTGTTCTCTTTAACGTCATGTCCTAATTTCACTCTGTTTCTCTGCCTCTTTGTCTATTCAACATTTTCTTTGCCCGTCCCTAACGAACCACTATTTGGCATTTCTAATATCTCTCTTTCTTGTTGTCTGTCTGTCTGTCTGCCTGCCTGCCTGCCTGCCTGTCTGTCTGTCTGTCTGTCTGTCTGTCTGTCTGTCTGTCTGTCTGTCTGCCT
>RQTK01000123.1:548759-554461 GCA_003991915.1 Elysia chlorotica | reverse complement strand
GAGAGAAACAGGGAGAGAAGGAGAGAGAGAGAGAGAGAGAGAGAGAGAGAAAGATAAGTAGCGTGCGTGGTAAGACTATTTTGAAGCTTTCGAATTGAATCTAAAACAAAACAAAACAAAAACAAAACGACAAACAAAAAAAAACACAACAACAAACAATAAACAAACAAAAAACAAAAAACAAAACAAAACAAAAACAACAACAACACAAAATACATTAATAAAAACTGATTTCTATGTAATAATATACTTTTCCATAAAAGGAGAGAAATAAAAACCTAGTTGTTAGAAAAAACAATCAATGTCAATAGAGCAAAGATGAAATGGGTGTTTTGGCATATACACATTTGTATTTTTTGCTGCTCAAAAATTTGATTACATATTGCCAACTTTTTAAACTTGATTTTAAATCTTATAATAATTTAAAAAGTATGAAACATGAGACTTTGATTAATATCCGACCGCCTCCCCTACCAGTTAAGTAAAATGTTTAAACAAAATGACTCTTCCTATGATATACATTCTAGATATACTATTATGAAATAGGATGTGATTAACGTAATTCACAAGTATGAATTTAATTTTACTTTGGTTGTTGTCGTTTTTTTGAAGATATGAAAATTACGGACCTTCAGTTCTTAAAGTTGATTGCAAGAAAAATTAAGTAAAAAAAAACAACAACAACAGAGCAGCATCACCAACAAAAGACAAACTGCACCAGCCCTGGGCCAGTCAGTGAGTGAGCAGTCACCTGGCATCACCTGGCAGCATGCGCTCCTCCTGTCCGGCCAGAGGCTATCCTCGGTCCGACCCCCGCACCAGACGGTGCCAGTCTGTGGACATTACTCATGCGCGGGCCGCGATGGATTTTGCATGTTTTCCTCGCCACCAAAAATGCGGAGACCATTAGAGGATTGACAAGCCAATCTTTAGCTTGTCTACCAACTGAGGCTTTTTTTTTATTTCGAAATAAGTGCCGTTTTTTATATTAGGAAGTTCCTGGGCCTTTGTTTTTGTTTCCTTCAATATTTCAATTATAAAAACCACTGCTATCTTACCTATCATGATCCTCTACGTTAAAATATGAAAAAGATACTATCGATATTTAATTTAATACTAAATTTATCTATGGTCCTTTAAACCTGGCCTCATCATCTCATTATATAATTGTGTTGAGGCAATCCGTCCTGCAAGCTCATATGTGGCGGGATTTTAAAAGGTATTCTTTCTCTTGGCAATAACCGTGATGTAGTATAGACTTCCAATTTATTTCTTCTAACTGTAACTGCTGTCCGTGTGTGTCTCCCCATCGCAAGATTCGTACTGTGCTTCCCAGGTCTGCTTGCTCACTCTGGCCAGAGAACACGAAGCTCTTCCCTAGCGTCTCCTGGCTCTTTAGAATGTTTCAAGACACCTAGGACTTAGCCAGACACTTCAAATACTGACGTCCAGTTAACTAGTGGATAAAAACGCATGGTTTGAACCGAGACCTCCTGCATTGGAAGCCAAGGCTCAATGCCGGCGCTGGCGCGCTCCGTCCACCTAACGCCGCCTGGTTGATCAAGTTACCATGTCTGTGTCCGCTGGCCGTCTCACACGTCCCACACCTGTCCTGGCCGCTCAGAAGCTGGGCCAGATCTTCCACCTTGTCACTTGCAGCAAAGCAGCTACAGAAGCACTGGCGGTGTCGGATGGGTCTCTCTCTCTCTCTCATTCTCTTCCTCCCTCTCCTCTCTATCTTTTTCTCTCGTCTCTCTCTCTGTCTCTGTCTCTCTTTCTGTGTCCATCTATCTCATTCTCTCTCTCATTCTCTCTGTCTTCTCTCTCTCTCTCTCTCTCTCTCTCTTTCTTTCTCTGCATCTCTTCTCTCTCTCTCCATCTTTCTCTCTTTCCTTCTCTCTCGCTCTCTCCCTCACCTGGCACCTCGGCACCGGGTGCTACACCTGGCTATAACGATGCGGCTTAAATGGTTAATAATGTAATATAAAACTCAACTCTTTCTGCAGCGCGGAAAATGTGCTGTTCCCGCTACTGCTCACCGCTCTTCCCCGAGAAATGACATCTTCAACCTAAACAGATTGTGTTATTACCTGCAGTTTCCATTTAACCTATAGGTTATGGCGGTTTGTATAAAAACATCAGTGGCAGAGAAAATAAAGGGGGTAGGGCAGTGCTTAGTCGGTTGACAAAGTTATACCTCCTTATTACCTGGCTCAAGAGTTCAATACTCTAGAAATGCATCAGTATTATTATGGGCTGGTAATTTGTCAATTACATCATAAATGTCTTTTTAATTTATTGTAGGCAATTTGGCAAAGCCGGAAAAGATTATTCATGTTACAGAAAAGATAGTGGAAATCGATGGGATATACAAAATGTAGATCCAAGTCCAAGTTGTGTATGAATTTTAAAAGGCTGCAACGTAAATACTGAATTTGTTAAACAAGAGATGACTCAGAGTGAAGACTGCAGAGGTGTTTTGTTCGCCAACACTTCCTCAAGGCTTCGCCATATGACGTGGCCGTAATAGATACTTTAAATATCGGGAAAACAGCACGTTATTTTCAAAAGTTGCAAGCCATCTAAGCAAGCCTGTCAGTCTGCCAACTGCCAGTGTCAATCATGGCATGAGCCTGTCAGTTCAGGCCGGCACCACATGCGCAACGGTGGAAAACTGGAAATGTGGACCCAATCCAGATCGACTGTAACACGCGGAGTAAATTAATATGACATTATTTCCGTGGAAGCGGCGCGATGAGTTAGCTGTTGATTTGTAGCACGATACTTCCGGAATACACCCACGCATGCGCATTTCCGGAGATGAAATCAATACGCGCCAGCATAACTCAGTTCACAGATGTTTCGGAGAGCATTATCGAAGAGAACAATGTCAAACAACCAGTAGGCAAGAAAGAGAGATTAAGGGCGAAATCAGAGTTACTGTCAAACACATTATTTCTATTTTAATCAAATGAACTTTCGTTACCCGGCAGACTATGGTTGCAGGCACTGACACGAGATCGGCATGTTTGCAAAACTTGGCCTCATTCATACCACACTCGAAAAAAAGCATGACCAACTGCATGGATAACGGTGGCGCAACAGTTAGGACTTGGACCACCATTGTGAAGTAGGTAGGTTCGATCCGCGGCGTGGACAATTCTTTTCTGGGAGCTCAAGCGTGGATGACTGATGCTCTTAGGTTACGAGGAATGAAAAGATGGGCGAAGAAAGTGCATGTAATAGCAACATTCCTTTCAATGCCGTTTGCCAAGGAAAAAATTAAGGGCTTAACCCATGACTATTCACTTTCCGTCATGAAGACGTTAGTAAGGAAGCAACTTCTTAATTGGCTTTTATGACGACTTGTTATTGAAGGTACGCGTTTTGCTTTGATTTCTTTTGTTTACGTAAACTAGTGCTTTAGGGGGCGATTCCGCTTTGGTCTACATATTATACATCATCCGAGTGCGATAAGTTATGGGACAAAAACTTAACACCGCTCAAGGTAGGTACTGATTAGAATGAGAAGCTTTGAGGAATAAGCAGACAGTAATTATTCAACCAGAAATTAAGTAATTGGAATCTACCATTGTAGTGATATTTGAGGAGAGAAAAATAAGGCTCCTTCTATTAACTTCAGTGATTTCATTTTGATTTTGAAAAGGAAACTATTACTTCATTCTCTAAAAAAGACACTATGAATTAACCGTAGGTAAAGGAACCCCCACTCCCCCCAGTAACTTATCCTATTGTTTTATACTATATCCGTTATTTTATAATGCTCTTAAACTTTTCTTTATATCAGAACATAGACACTTAATCAGACGGTGTGAAATTGAAAAAAAAATGATATCGTAAGCTCAATTTTCATCAATATTGGACTGGAAATATATTCTTGTGAATGTCAGGGCATTCTAACCCTTTAATCATACTCATCCTAGAAAAAAAATATTTATGAAAAATTAGATTAGAAATAAGTAAAATAAATAACTGCTATGCTGCAAACGTCGTGTTTAATTCCAGAAAATGTTTTTATTTTCTTCTTATTTTCAAACCCTCTACCCCAATGTGAACAAATCGGATCTGAGATTTTTGCTTTGTTTTGCTTGGAAGCGCACGGTTATGCTTTTTTGGGCACCCATGTCTATTCTGCCGCATGTAGGTGGGGGAGTTAGAAAGTAAGCGGAAGTAACAGATGGCCCTAGTGCAGTGATTTTCTATATAATAAACACTTTGTTCATATGAAGCTTCACATTAGAAAGGCATAATCTCCTACAGTTACAGCATAAATAAAAGCATAAAATCGAGAGACCAGAAGTGGAATCAGTCAATTAAACTGCGGAAATCCCCAAGAAATGCGCAAGTTTTAATTGAAATCAGGTGTTAGATCTCAAACCGAGGCTCATAATCTCCACCGTGTTCTCGCTTCTGTGGATTCCTTCCCGATTCTTCCAGCAGATTTAGGAGAGAGGGAGAGAGAGAGAGAGAGAGAGAGAGAGAGAGAGAGAGAGAGAGAGAGAGAGAGAGAGAGAGAGAGAGAGAGAGAGAGAGAGAGAGAAGAGAGAGAGAGAGAGAGAGAGAGAGAGAGAGAGAGAGAGAGAGAGAGAGACTCAGAGGACGAGACCTAAGACTATGTGATGCACCGGGTTAAGTTTCACACCTTCAGAGAAAGATTTTTCGGGGTTTCCTTGGCAGGGGCAAAAAACACCGGCCAGCTGTGAAACATTTCGGGCGGAGCCGCAGTTGTTCGCACCGCTGGGTTTTGATTTCGCGCAATTCGTTTAATTTTTTTCTCTAAAAGTAGGGTACACACAGACCCTACCGATCCAAGGTTCAATTTAATGACTCTGTACTCCTCCATGACTGCCTCTCTTTTTTGCAAGAGCTAAATCGCCTTCACAAAAGATCACCCATGCAACAGACCTTACTGATTACTTGCTTGGTGTGTTTGTTAACGTCCAACGTCAGCCCGAGGCTTTAAATATTTAAGCAGGGTCCAGAGACTATTATCTGAATATTTTGCGCCATGCAAGACAAAAAACTGAGTGAGGATACCAGGACTTATCTCTCAAATATACAAATCACACGGACACCGATCTGTCAAGAAGGGAACAAGGTGATCAGATTAGGGAATTAAACCAGGTACAGATAGATAGAAGAGAGAGAGAGAGAGAGAGAGAGAGAGAGAGAGAGAGAGAGAGAGAGACGCTCCACCATGGAGTCGCTGGACCCCCTCACTCATCCTGGCTATTGTGACAACACACAGTGCTTGTTCTGATTTCTTTTTGTGCGACCAATCAGGGAAGAGGATGATGACCTATCAATTGGTTTCATGGAGGCCCGAGCATCAACCTCTGGGCAGGAGGTCCATGATGGAGACACGAGCATCAGCCTCTGGGCAGGAGGTCCATGGTGGAGGTGCGAGCACCAGCCTCTGGGCAGGAGGTCCATGATGGAGACACGAGCACCGAACTCTGGGCAGGAGGTCCATGATGGAGGCGCGAGCATCAGCCTCTGGGCAGGAGGTCCATGATGGAGGCCCGAGTACCGAACTCTGGGCAGGAGGTCCATGATGGAGGTCCGAGCACCGAACTCTGGGCAGGAGGTCCATGATGGAGGACCGAGCACCGAACTCTGGGCAGGAGGTCCATGATGGAGGACCGAGCACCGAACTCTGGGCAGGAGGTCCATGATGGAGG
>RQTK01000123.1:531259-546259 GCA_003991915.1 Elysia chlorotica | reverse complement strand
GCATGAATGGCTTTTCTAAGAACCCCCACGAAGAAAGACGAGCAGTAGAGAGAGAGAGAGAGAAAGGAGAAATGGATAACTATAATATGATTATAACTTAACAAAATTCGTATCAGCGTATGAAAAAAACCTGTCATTTAGTTTTATAGCTGCACAAAAATCACGAGGGGTCTCATTGTGATTATCGGTGTTTAACTAAACATTTACACAGCTTTACAAATTTACAGATTCACAAGTTTATCTGGTTTATTACCGTAAGTAATAACGGTTTTATCTCATTGTAATAATTGATGTATAGGTAAGCTTTGTCTAAATCTGGTTGGCATAACTCGTTGGTAAAGTGCATATTGCTTATGTAAAACTGATTTGCAGTACAGGGTTCTCTCCCCTGGACTCTTAAGTTCCACCGTCTGACTTATAATGCCTATGATTATGTTATTACATCGAAAGATCTGTTTACATAACAACCCCAGCCTCAATGACAAAAACCCCAGGGAAATCGCGTGGACAAAATGTCGAGACGTTTCTGAGCGGATCTATCAAGAGGCGTCCATGCCTCCTTGTACACGTCTGTTTGTGTTAGGCTTGGTCTGCTCCCCAGCGATAAAGCACAAGGCTTAGATTTTCCTTTTTATTGTAGTCTACCAATGCGTGTTGTCGAGTAACCAAGGATTCAGTCACTGTGGGTGGGAGGGGGAGGTGGGGAGAAGAAAGTACTCGTGGAGACGAAAAATTAAAGTTATCTTTATTGGAAGAGGACAAAGCTGACTGCTAGTTGAAATTCTCCAAAGCTGTCAATGAGGGTCTTTCTTATACGGCAACGGGATCACAGGGCGCGATATCCAGGATTTTTGCGGATCGTGATTCTACTGACCAAAGCCCAAGGAGCAGGGAGCAAGGTGGCTTGATGGGGTATCTCCCGATAGGAAGGCTCGCGCTCTACCAGTGGACAACAGCGTCCTCCATACTGTGGAGAAAAACAGGAGGAAGACTATCTTACATTGCCACATAGTTACTTAGTTCATCGTTCGCCAATAATTGTCAACAGGATGGAAGACTATCTTACATTGCCACATAGTTACTTAGTTCATCGTCCGCCAACACCCCCCCCCCCCCACACACACAAAACAAAAAACAAACAAACAACCAAAACCAAAATCACACACACAAAAAAAAAGCTACTATAAACCTAGTGCACTGCGCGCTCTTTCTATTTCGAATAACTTTAAATACTAACTACACTTAATGTAAACTATTATGTTGGTAAATTTACAAACTTGAAATGAATGTAGAAACTTCAACATGACACCTCAACACAATAAACCTCTATGTATTGCTGGGCTTCAACAAGTCACACCCTATGACGTTACATGCCTAGCTATACGTAATTATGAACGTACTACGACCCCACTGTTTCAATGACTGCACTGTCAATGTATAGCATTACATCAACTCAGCGCCTCCAAATGATTGTCGAAATAATTATAGTAATGCATTTTCAACTTGACGCCTCCATTCATAGACGTACTACAACTTGACCTTCTATGTGAATGCACACGTGTGTCTGTTATTCAACTCGACGCCTCCAATGTCTGTCCATGTATGGCTGTTCTTGAACTCGACGCCTCCAATGTCTGTCCATGTTCCACCGAACCCCTCCGCCACTAAATACTAACTAAATTATTATGTTGGTAAATTTGCAAACTTAAATGAATGTAGAATTTCTAGAGGCCTAATCCAACGTGAGGTGCACGACATACACCTCAACACAATAAACCATATTATGTTGCTGTCCTTAACAAGCCACACCTTGACGTCTACATGCCTAACTATACATAATTAAGAACGCTACAGACCCCACAATTATGAACGTACTAAGACCCAACTGTTTCAATGACTGCACTGTCTATGTGAAGCAGTACATCAACTTGACGCCCCCAATCATATGGCTGTACATTCATAGCTGTACTTCAAATCGACGCCTCCAATGTCTGTCCATGTATGGCTGTACTTCAACTCGACGCCTCCAATGTCTGTCCATGTATGGCTGTACTTCAACTCGACGCCTCCAATGACTGTCCATGTATGGCTCTACTTCAAATCGACACCTCCAATGACTGTCCATGTATGGCTGTACTTCAACTCGACGCCTCCAATGACTGTCCATGTATGACTGTACTTCAACTCGACGCCTCCAATGACTGTCCAAAGTATGGCTGTACTTTAGCTCCAATTACTGTCCATATAGCTGACCATGGATGTTTTTTTCTGCTCGATATCTTGAATGACTGTACATATAATAATTATATAATACTTCATCACGCTGCCTCCAACGACTGTAGATTGTTGTACATTAAATCGACGCCAATTACTGTACATGTATGGTCGGCTGTACTTCATGTCGATGATTTAAATGTTTGTACATTCATAGATGTATATGCCTCAACAGATACTGGAGGATTTTAATGAATGCACACTTATGGCTGCACGTAAGCGCGACAACTTCAATGACTGTATGATTATAATCATATACGTGTATGACTGAAAATATATTAAAGTCGACGCCTCGAATGACTGTCAATGATTGTAGATCTGCTCTCCACGCCTTAATTATATCTACATGGGTTGCTGGACCTCAATGTAACACCTTTTTTGGCTGTCGATCCCACGGATGGTCCCTGGAGCATGTCCGGTACGGATCTCTACATGCGCAGTGGTAGGCTGTCTTCTCTGAATGAGAACCAACAGTTTTTACCGGCCCGGCTCAGCTGGAATTTCCGGAAAGCCGCTCCATCTGGCTGGTTTTACCCTCGACATCCTTGAAGACTCTGTTCTTAACGCAAGGCTAGAAAACGAAGTAGGCAGGTTAAGCTCTAGTCCCAAATTTGTTGAAAATCTGTACGACTTGCCACCCCGCTGTCAGAACAAGGCTACCACCATTCTTGAAAATAGAGAAGGGAAAAAGTATAAAGGCCCAGCGTTGGTTGGTAAGATCTGTTTACAAGAAGCCGCTTTATGAGCGGTGCACCTCAGCGACGACTCGCGATGAACAAAGTGATAATGGTGTAGTGGTGATGTAGTTGTGGGCATGAATGGCTTTTCTAAGAACCCCCACGAAGAAAGACGAGCAGTTATGAAAATCTGCTCTGCTGCTCATGGAATGCACTGTGCCTGAATTACATGGTCGGGGCTCACAGCATCAGAAAACTAAACACACAAGGCCGTTTAAAATGGCTGTGTTTATGGATAGATTTATTGCAAAATGACATGTTTGTCGTAACAAGATGGAAAGGGTTGATAATGAATACATTGGACACAACTATGAACGTATGTATTAAACGTGATAGATTATTTTATACATTGAATTTTGAAGACAGTGTGAGAGAAAGAGAAAGTGAGAGTGAGGGAGAGTTAGAGTAATAAGTAGAAAGTTAGAGTGAGGGAGAGGGAGATAGGGATGGAGACTAAGAGGGAGGGAGAGTGTATGTGTATGTGTTAGAGAGTGACAGTGAGAGTAATAACGAGAGAGCGACAGAGGAGGAGAGACAAAAAAGAGAGAGATATATATAGAGAGAGAGTCGAGGGTATAATGAGAATAGTTATTTTAATAATGACAAGATAATTGTGGCGGCCCACACACCTTTTAGTATAACATGTTGATAGTTGAAATACATAATTGAAAACATAATTTATACATGTACAAAGATTACAGAGAGTGATAATGCATCAGAAACCATTCCTCTAACTTCTGTTGCATTTGCATGTCGATGTGGGTGGCACAAGTGTAATTTTTTTTTTTATTTCGAATCATTTTGACTTGTTAAGAATGTTTACGGACAAGTTACCTGGAAAAAAACAACAACAACACACGCACACAAAAAGCCCATTTGTGAAAAAGCTCTCAGATATGCATCTCTTAATCTGATATCAGTCTTGGAAACCCTCCACAATGTACATGGTACAAATGAGTTTATTAAAAATTGTTAAGATGGTAAGTTTTTCTTACAGAGAGTTCAGTATTAGCGTCGTATAGCCTGGCAGGAATCTGAGAGAACCGGGGGATCCTGTGAGGGTCGGGCGTGGGGCCGGGAACCGACGTAAACACTCGGTGTGCGTTCTTCCCGCCTCCCTCGCCATGCCCTCGACACGAATGAAATAATGATCATCTCCTACTGCTGTTTCTCCAGAGACAGATGGTTGGGGGATGATAAAAGCTAAACAGATCGCTAACAGCCTGGGCTAGTGCAGTTCCCGGCGCATGACCCCATGGTGCCGGCACTCGCTCCTGGAAAGTCCATCAGACCCGAGGAATGTCGGGAGTGTGGGGGGAAACACTGGCAAAACGAACTTTAAAATAGTATAAAAAAAGATAAGTTGCAAACATTTCACAGTTTTAAGTATTTTCTCTTATCAAACGAATCCATCGATTCGAGTACATTTAATATAATGGTCGATAAAAAATAATACATGAATGATCATCTTCACGCCAAGGCATGGTACATACAAAATACCTTCTAGATGCCTCCATCTTTGAAACTAGGCGACACAGCTTCTTAAAATCTTAAACAGTGAACGAGCAAAGCTTAACTATTAGCAGTTACAAACTGCCATATATTTGAAAATAAATATTTAAGTTTATCATCATCCATTTTGGAATACATTTATTTCCATAGCCATTGCTCACGTTGTTAAACATAAATCTCTAAATATGAAGCTTTATTAGTTTATCAGTCAAAGTACACAATTATTCAAATCCGTAAGAACGTGTGAAGAAAACAAAGTCCTTAGAAAAACCTGAGTTCGACAATTGCCTAAGTGTAACGGCAAGTTAATCTCACCAAGGAACTGACCACAGTCTGCTGAAGGCTTTTTCTCCCGTCTGAAACTAGAACCTATTAAAAGATGGGAGTTGTGTGAAAAAAAACATGTTAGATACTATCCCCAAACTGACAGCTAACTCTGCCGGCAGCTCCCAGAATGCGGATCCACGCCACCCGATACAGGTTGAGTCGCTGTCAAGCTGATGTGGCCGGGTAAGAGAGAAGTTCTAGTATCGCAGCATTGTCTCTGTGTGGTCGCATGAAAAATAATTACACGTTAGACTTGGGACCCGTCCACGATATTACCTTTTTCCTGGCCATGGACGTTCAGAAGGTAACAAACTATTGCCAAAGTCCTGACCGCTTGCCACCAACAGCGACTACTAACATCCTTTGTATCTTTCATAAAGCTAACGTATACATAGGTTATGCAACATTTAATAATACCTGTTTTGGATGCTACACCTTCAGTTTCGTTCATAGCAATATGCTGTTCACTTTGCGGCCCAGATAAGCTATCTAGACCATACTAGTTAAGAAGCAGTGTGGAAATGCAGTTAGGAAACCGCAAGTGAGTAGAACGAGTCTCGTTAGACTAAATGCCCTGGCAGTGTAAACAAGAAGGTGGTTATGTCGAACTATTTACAATCCTGTACCGACATTGCTCGCGCGGTTAGGGAACACCTTCGGGACCATCGGCCCGCAATAGACGGAGGAATGCCACAAGCTCTCTGCTAATGAATCATCTATCTCCTGTCTCAGAAAAGCTACCTTGAGCACCTTGTTTTTTGTTATGTAGAAAAATAAGCGCCAGAATCTTCCGTCAAAGACACAAAAACAAGGAGGAGATAATCTGGCAAGGTCTGGAACACACAAGTATGTCATCATTGTTCCTGGTGATCTGCCCCTGGCCGTACATTACGCGGAACGGATCGCCTAACGTCAGACGGTTAGAGCGGGACCGGCTCACGTGGTTCCACTCCAGGTCTTTCGGGGAATCTTCCAGGGGTGAGGGGAAGGAGGGCACGGCTTGAGGAGGTTTGCTGTACCTTTGTAAGACAGAGAGAGAGAGAGATAGAGAGAGGGAGAGAGAGAGAGAAAGAGAGAGAGAGAGAGAGAGAGAGAGAGAGATAGAGAGAGAAAGAGAGAGAAGATTCCGATACCCAGGCAGCTAACTGTAAACAGTTACAGTTACTTTGCATCGACGTTTACAATCACAAGCTACGTTGAACAGATACAGCCATATAGTCAAGCCATATAGGAATAGGCGTTTTTATACCTAAAGGGAAATCAGAAAATACAATGCTGTCTTTTTGATGGGACAGTAGTTATGTTATGCAGTTTGTTGCAGTATTGAAAAATACACTTACTTCTATTAAACGAATTTAGCCGTAACTCATTGGAGAAATAATTCAAAATCTGCATTTCCTATTTCTCTTTTACACATATAAAGGTTTTATTCATCACGATACACCATGTTCCAAAACAAAAATTGCCGCGTATGACTTCAAAGTAACGTTTTTTTCCCACTAATTCAAGTAAAGTTATCTACCTAAGAAGAAAAAAAAGACATGAAAATAAGAAAAGGAAATGAAAGTACATAGACATTTAGATAAATGTATGCAAAACATACCCAAAGGAAACAACGTTGAAACAAATGATAAGGAAAGAAATGCTACAGCTACAAAGACACTTTAAAAAAAATAAATACTGGATATACAGACTAGCCGAGAACAGTAGTAGTGGCAGTCAAGTTGGTTTAATGTCAAACGTCAGCACTATATAGGCTATATTGTGGACGGGTCCCAAACTGACGTCTAACAAATTTTATGTGCTTCACACAGAGACAGGGCGGGGATAACATGACACCTGTCTCCGCCGGTCACATTATACTGACACCGATCCAACACGTAGGTGGCAAAACACCAGAACTCGAACCACGGCTCTTTTGCGTCGGAAGCCGGTGTTCTACCCCAGGGTTACCGCGCCCCTCTCGTGAAGAGTAAATGTAGAGACTAGACAAAGGTATACATGGTCAAATCGCCAAAGCCCACAAAGTCAGAAAAACTCACAAGATTGAGGGATGGGGAAATAACAGGTCGGTACTGCTGGAAGGAATAGAAGAAACCAAAGATATTTTGGAGAGAGGGGGGAACAACAGTATGATTCGAACGATTCTGCTGGCAGAAATAGAGGAAGACAAAAACAGATCGAAATAGAGATAGAAAATCGGAGAGTGAGAGTGAAAGGGAGAGAGATAGTTAGGGAGAGAGAGAACACAAAGTTTGAGTGAGAGAGAAAGAGAAAGGGAGAGAGAGCGAGGGACAGCTAGAGAGAGAGAGAGAGAGAGAGCGGGAAAGAGAGGGAGATAAAGGGAAAGAGCAATGGCTAAAAGAATGATACTGCTAGGAGGAATAGAAACGAACAGAGAAAGGTAGAGCGGGAGACAGATCGCCGCCTGAGAATGGTGAGTCCATATGATACACAGCTTGGTCTCAGGGTGAGCGCTACCACAGATTATCTCGTGGCAAATGTCAGACCTGGGGCCCGGCCCGGCACACATGTGGGGCGCGTTAAGCTGCCGGGACGGGAAAGGCCTTTCTGGTGAGGCCCTGTGGGGACTCGCGGGGCTCGGCCTCCGGGTTGGCCAACCAAGGAAGAGCTCTCCAAGTCTCGCAGCATGGATCTGGCCAAACCGAGTACGCGCAGGGATAGATTATTTATAAAGCAGATAATGTTTTATTTAGAGATAGGTTGTAATAGAATTTACATAAAACCGGATTGGTCTACAATTTTCTAAAGTAAGTTAGGAAATTATTGGGTTGTTCTACAAAAAAAAAACACACACAAAAAACAAAAAAAAACAAAAAAAAAACTACAACTGATGCAGTATGATACGGTTTTCTGTGTCTTTAGTTTTGGGCTTTAGGCATTTATGTCACTCACTCTACTTCATTCCTATCTAAATATAAATCGTTGGGCGTTGGTCAGAGTGATAGAGAGAGATCGAGAGAGAGAGAGAGAGAGAGAGAGAGAGAGAGAGAAAGAAAAAGGGAAATATAAAGAGAGGGGGAAAAGAGAGAAATAAAAAGGCATATCAATGGAAGCAGAAGGAGAAGGAACCCAATAGGCTTAAAAAGAAAATTGAACTTGATCATTTGATTATGTCTCAGAGAAAAGCAAATGTAAACCCATCTGTTAATGGTTCCAGTAAATAACAGGAGCTTGAATTAGGAAAGGAACAAACAGCAAGAAAACCTGTAGATCTAGGCATCGGGGGATTAAGAGAAAACGTTAGTGTTGTTGGGGTCTCTCTGTTTGTTGACTCTACACGTGAGAGTGCCTGTCGAGCCATCACCCGTCCATTTAGACTTACATCTAGGCCTGTTCGCACAGCGAAGCGATTCCGTAAGTCTCTGCATTGAGGCATCCCGTACAAACGGGACACAATGGCATACACATTCGTATAATTGGGACATGTAACGTAAGAAACAACGGAACCACGCAAATCTTTCTGTGTTGACAATCAAAATGTTCTTTTGCATTCGTAACTTTGACGCCTGGTGTTCAAACCACCCATAGATAATAGATTATAAGTCGACTGAAACCGTGTCAGTTCCATGTTGTCTTTATGGCGGTTTGCAGTTAACTTCGTTTTGCTATTATATGAAGAGAGATAGAGATAGATGGAAAAATGGCAATAAAGCGCACATCGAATACAACCAGACTAAGTGAATCTGAGGTCTATCAGGAAATCTATTGACACTTATATTAAGTGTATAGGGGTACCTATTCAGTTGACAACCCTTTCTACGTCGTTCTAAAAAGTCTGTACTTTATCATTTTTAATCTAAATGTTTAATGTTATCCAATTGCATAATGAAACGTAATAATTCATGATGATCTAAGTTTAAATCAATGTAAATGGAAGCTCATAGCATTTTGGACGGATTACAAGTCGTTGGTACATTGTATCGTTTGTGGTCCTTTGCATGATAGGATCTGCTAAAAATGTCAATACCTCATCAACCACAGTGATATTGTATGAAGGACATTTTGGTGAAAGATCTTCAAAATAACCTCCGAGAACGCATCGTTTCACAGAGTAGGTCTTGAATAAATATTACACCAACCCCGGTTATCAAAAGGATACAAGTCCCCTTGGATTGACGAAACATGCTCGAAAATTTCCAATGATTCGTTTAAACAAAGGACAGCCATATACACATATGTCCTGTTTAAGCTGTATCAATGTCACCAAGACATTTCTTTATGCTCAAGATATCAGTACCGAGTGTTAGCTTAAGTGACGGGCATTTCAACCATTATGGTGCTATAAATTTAGAACCGGACTAAGGGGACATTTTTTTAAATAGTAAAGAGCACCATTCGTCGAGGGGTTATATGCCTATAGCAATTGTGCACTTACTAACCTAGATACGCAATCACGGAAGAGAATACTTCAATCTAACCCGTTCATAAAATATATAAATAGAGGAGTTCCCAGAAAGGTAAGTCAGTAGAGAAGAGCAGCCAGGCGTACTCAAAGTCTTAATGAGAGTCTAGTGAGACTCTGCTGGTGGAGAGAGGAACTCACAACGCTCACAACGTCACAGAGGTGTTTCGGGTCAGTGGGCACGGAAAGTAAGCAACCTGTGTTGATGGGGCCTCATCTTCGGGTGGCCATCTTAGATTTCAAAACCAAACAAGATGCGGGGAACTGGGGCGAGATGCGAACTGGGCTAGACCATCGCCGTCTAGAACACATGTTATGGAGGGACATGACCCAGCTACCGCCCACAGACCCCTGGGCCCGTCTCTCGTGGGATACGTTTTGCGGTTTGGGAGGGGGGGGGGGGGGGGGGCTAGGGAGGTGAAGCTTCTCTCCTGGACGGTGTCATGTTGCCTTGGATTACTTCCCCCTGTACAGGAAGTAGTTTTATCACGTGGGCAGCCTGTCTTTTAGCTCGTCCTTAGACAACTTTCTGCCAACTTGGCACCTTTCTTCCCAGCCATCGCAGACCACACACGATTCAACTGATAAAGTTTATGATGTTAATTTTCTGTTTGGAGACTAATAATTTAAAAAACACTGCTTTCACAGAACCAAGCGAATGGTATTATATAATTACAATAATTGCCAGAACAGAGTCATTTTTCTATTTTCGTTGTTTTCTTTTTAGGATGACACTTCATGAACGTAGGGTGATTGTAGACAAACGAGTATGACACAAGGACATAATAATTACATGGGTTAAAGCATGGACTTCAGAATAAAGAAGTTAAATGAAATGTTCATTTCCTTTTACCAAATAATTATACACCCCAAAACATGTTGACAACTTTTGAAGGTTTTTCAATGTTTATCATGGCTAGAGTGCCTCATACCCCGGAGGGAAAGCAAAATGCGGAAGATTTTTCAATGGGAATATCTAAAACATTATTCTACAATGTTACGGTAGCGGTTGCTTAAATACTCGTACCATGCCGCATTTCATTTTATAATGAGAAATAACAAGTAGCTGCTCAATATTTCACTTTTCAAACTTTGTATACCATCATACTGAAATGGCAATGCTACACCCTCACACCTCCAGCAAACAAAAACATACTATATGAAAATAAATTAGTCCAAATTTAAACTTACATTCTGCTCTCGCATATGCACAAACTCGAATAAGTTTGGAGATCGGATTTCCCAAGAATTTAAAATGGATATATCCATTACAAGTATCAAATATGTCAATTTTATCTTATTGCAGTCACTAACACCGTCACGAGATGCGTTTTGGAGAGCATGGGTGGCAAGATACACGCTGTTCTTCAGCCCTAAACGTTACCATCACTTTCTGAGTCGTTTTGGAATATCAAACATGCTTGACCATGACACCTGATTGTTATCCTATTTGCAGTAACGTACCAATTATGTTACCAAATATGATCTAGCCAGCTGAATTAAATGTTATTATGCCTGAAGATCAGATTTAGGACATGTGACAAGTATTCAATATGCACATCTTACAGATATTCACTTAAAAAAACTTTTAAAGAATCCCCCTCAAAATAGAAAAATAAGATGTGCAGTTTTTTTCAGTGCAAAATATATCACCTAGTAGGTTCTAGTATACAAGTGAATGAATGGCGCATAAGGCACTCTAGAGGAAAAAATTACCTGCATGTACCGCTGTTGCTGAAGATATAAGGCTGTCGGAAACACCCACAAAGGGTCATTTTGTTGAAGAAGTTCCTGCTTTTCAAACCCACATTAATATGTAAAGTAGGGGCACGCAACAGCTGATCCTCCCCACCCTTGTTTCCTCAAGTCTAGCGCATGTCTTTACTTTCCCCCAAACCATGCTTAACCCTATACCCTTCAGTCTTTGTCCGCATCACGCTCGATTAAGTTTAGGCATATAAACAGCCCCTGTGTTCGGGTTTCAGTCCAGTCATAATAAGGAAGATAATTTTCCGCACCAAGGACCGACCTACTCGTCCAGAGCAGACTCGTTTGTCAAACTGATAGGCTTGTTCTCTGTATGGACTGCTAGAGCAAATTCATCATCTCTGCCATGCCCGCTTAGCGTCGGTAACAGACACTGTGTTAAACAGAATCATCACATCTCGCATGTGAAATCTTTCGCTGATCCACACAAAGTACTGGATTCTTTATGGACTGTTGAACTTCAAATTCGATTCAAGTTTCCATCTTTGTTGTCGTTAAGATGTCAAACTGTAGGCGACCAAGGGTTACAAGACAGACAGTGTAAAAGGTGTTAACTTACGCCTGCTGTCAAAACAACTTTTTCATAGACTTCTTCATAAAATGTTTGATATTAGAGGTCGCGGAACAACAGTCTGGTACAATGTATTCACTAAACCATCTCTGGCGTTCATGTTTTATTAACGTTTCACCATGGTAGAAGAATGAAATTATAAAAAAAATTTAACCCAGAGCACTATTTGGTTTCCTACTAATAAATAAAATTGGCAATGATTATAACTACCAAAATATTTTAAACTTGGTAGCATCTAGGTAAAGAACCCAAATTGTCCAGTTTTATTGCTTACCCTGTTAGCGCATAATTTAAGAACCAGAGATTCAACTTGCGAGTAAGGAAGTACAAGGAGTGCTTTTCGCTATGGACAAGTTCTTTCGTCATAAAGAAAAGATACAAAACGGAACTCACAAAAATGAAGAAGAATTACACTGAAACAAGGAACAAACAACCAAACAAGCAAACTAAAAACGTCCATATAGGTAAACACAACTAACTAGTAAAGAAGTACAACAACAACAGCAAAATAACGATAGCATCAACAAAAACCATAACACCACCACCACCACCACCTCTCCCTACGGAGAAGCCAACATTAAAACCAAAACGATTCTATGTGAAATCATTAGTTTTGCTGTTTCTTTTTATCAGGCTATTACTTATAAAAGCACCCCTACCTCACTCTCTGTCTTTCTCTTGCCTCTCCCTCCTCCTTTCTCTTTCACCTCTGTCTACCGCTTCCCTCTCTCTCTCTCTCTCTCTCTCTCTCTCTCTCCCTCTCTCTCTCTCTCTCTCTCTCTCTCTCTTTCTCTCTCTCTCTCACACACACACACACTTGATTGCCACAAGATACGCACTTTCAGCCACCCCCGTCCCCCTTCCTTCCCAAACAAAAAAAAAAGTCAGAGCCTCCAGATCGTTTTGGCATCGCATGATGTGGCTGATCGCCTTCAAAGTCCAGATGTCAACTTAATCTGTCACACGTGACACACCGTCACACGTGACAGGCAGTCACGCCGCCGGGAGACTGTGATGGAGATGTCACTGGGCTGGCGGGCTGTGTCGCTGTGGAGCTGCCACCAAAGTACCAGGTCCAGGCGCTCAGACAGCTCCTTAACTCAAATGCAAAAGACACTATCTCGTTTCTATAGTACATGAGGATAAAAAATAATTTAGTAATGAGATAGAACATTTTACTTCTAAAGTGGCGAGTTCTAAAATCTTGGCCAGAAAGGACCCATCACCAGGGAGGACACTTGAGAAGTGAGGAGGCTGGTGTGGGAGGGGCGAGAGGCTAGGGGGATTGGAGGGGAGGGACATAGTGATGTCTGATCCGTGACAGATACTGGGCTCGATCGATTTGTAAACTCGACAATGGGGTGGTCTCTGTGTAGTCTGAAATAAATAAAAAGAAAACTTTTTGAAGAAATGATACATATTATATTTTACTTTGGCTATGAAAAAATGTCTTTTTATGATGCGCGATCAAATCAATATTGGTGCTGTGGAAGCATTTGCTTTATAACAAGCCATTACTACTCGTAAGTTTCTGTATCGTTATAAGTACATGGAGTTACTTCATTCATTCATGTGGACTAGTTGGCAACCACGAAATTGGTGGGGATTGTGGGATGGACAGAGCTGAAGGAATACAAATAAATTTAGACTGTTCTAAAACTCAAACTATGTTTCTTCACAATCTCACCACATGAAATTGGAAATATATGTAGTCGTGGATCTACTTGATCCTCATCGATCGTCACTGATTTGCAAAGGAAATAAATCATGGTTTCCATTTTACGACGTTGTCGACCTCTTCCCTCCCAAGCCTCACTCTGCGTCTGTGTTCTTCTCCATTTTCATTTCGTGGAGTTTAACAGGCGCGAGCTTTTTGTGGCATTTTCTAGATCTAGATCTAATTACATTGAGGCGAGTTATGTCTACCTAGATCTGAGTCTAACGAATTTTCAGCGACTGGCTACTGGCTCTCTGCTTCACTGTTATATGCTAGTTTTGAATTTTTAAACGTCGGTTTTCTTCTCAATTTTCGGCTGAATATGCTCAAATGAGAACACAATGGACAGTGTTTGCAGAAATGAAAGAGTATGGCCACCTAAATATATGACACCTAGCTAATACATTGCACATTATTGTAAAATTTGCGAAAGATTCCGATATAAAACCTTGACCATATCAATCAGTTTTGGGCTTAGCTCCATTCTAATGCAAGAACAGACACTATAGAGTTAGTGAGACGCGTGATAAACCAATTTCTTTATTGAAATACAGATGGTGGACCAATCTTTGGACATGTTTAAAAAAAACCCAAAAAACAACTAAAATAGATGCGCCCCCCTTCATTATCGCAACCCACATACGTAAAACCATCATGTGAAACTTCTTACTACTTCACACTCTCTGCTTACACTACCAATGCAATTTTTTGCACATCAAAGAAAACGACCCGAAACAACAGAAATAAAAAAAATAAACAAAGGTACAATTTATACATTTACTACCATTGCAAAAACAATCTGGGAAGCGTCAGTGGTCATAACGATTTTTTTCTTGAATGATACGGTAGCTGAACATTAATATTGATTAAAAAAACCACAGGCCAAAATATAACGTATAATGAATTAGAGTGAAATTGAAAAAGCAAAATTAAATCTTGAACACCACCAAACGAGATCACTTTACCTTTTCATGCATCTCCTTTTCCGTTTTATTACATCTATAGTGAATCTTGAACACCACCAAATGGGATCATTTTAGTTTTACATGCATCTTCTTTTTCGTTTTATTAAATGTTCTTCAGAATATTTTCCATTTAAAGGAAAGATTTGTTCTCTTTTTATCCTCACAGATTGTACAGAGAAAATGACAGTAACTATAATACCTGTGGACTCGGAACTTCAAATTGCAGTAAACTGTGATTATGAAAGGTTACTTTGTCTGCCTAATTAAACGCTTTTACTAATTTCGTGTGTCTTATTGTTTCTAAAATGTATAACCTACTACTCATTTTATACTAAGTGTGATTAATATATGTTATTATGTCTGGATTAAAGTAAACAAATATCACAATGTATTACTTTATTTCACTATCGCACCATTGAAAAATCTAAATCTGTACCAAATGTTAACTATGTTATTTTAAAATACAATCATCCAATTTGCTCTCTTGAAACTGTCGCCGGACTCACAAACAGAGGCTGCTGATAAAAGTGAAAAGCTCTTAGAATCCTTTATTAGTGTTTACAAGATAAACTTGTAAAAGTTCATAGAGAGAATCTGCGTAGTACTATTCCATTCATTGAAATACGAATCACTGAACCAAGGAATCTATCTATCTATCTATCTATCTATCTATCTATCTATCTATCTATCTATCTATCTATCTA
>RQTK01000123.1:518759-530528 GCA_003991915.1 Elysia chlorotica | reverse complement strand
CCCCCCCCCCCCCCCCTCTCTCTACTCCCCCTCTCCCCCCCCCCTCTCTCTACTCACCCTCTCCCCTCCTCTCCCTCTCTCTACTCACCCTCTCTCATCCACGACGGGCACCTGGTCAAAGCTCTCCTGGTTGAGGAGGTCCAGAGTTTCCCACATTAAATTGCGCGCTCTCTTCTCTCTCTCCCTCCCCTCCCTCCCCCTTCTCTCTCTCGCTCTCTCTCTCTCTCTCTCTCTCTCTCTCTCTCTCCATTGTTTTGATGGGACTCCTCCCACTAATATTGCACACAATGACTATTAATTTGCGCAGCGCTTCATCTGCAGAATACATTGTTTAGTCAGCAGGTTAGAAATAATAATTACAGTAATAATTATAATGTGTTGGTTTGATGCTTGCTTGCTATGCTTAGAAAATGACATTAGAAGAGCGAAAATGAGTTAACTTGTCAAGTTTGTTTGGACCGCTCTAGGGCTTTCGACAGCTCAGTTGATAGTGCTCTTAGCTAAAAATTGACACTAGGACGTCGGAAGTTCGATTCTCAGTTGATGCACCTGTCACATCATAGGATTTGTTGGTAAAACTTGGGAGTCGAGAAAGCTCAGCCGATAGAGCGAAACGGCTTCACTGGTCATAGATGGCTTCAAAGATCACTGGTTCCATCTTAGATGAGACTGCCTCGTTTCCTCTAGGTTGACAGGGGGGTGGGAATTATAATGTGTCTGGGCAAATCATCTATCTATCTTCTTTCTCCCAGCGGGCCCCCGCCTCCCCTGGGGGTGGGGGGGGGGGGGGGGGGAATTATAATGTGTCTGGGCAAATCATTGGTATCACGATCTGGGGTCTAGTAGCCAAATAAGATGCTTCTTCAGAATGTAGACGTTTCACTGGGAGAGAGATCCGCATTCGCCAGTCAGAGATTACTTCTATCTATCTATCTATCTATCTATCGCCCTTTGGCCATCAATGTAGTTCAATGTCGTTATGACTTTCAACTTACAGCTCATTTATATTGTCTAAACTAAAAGAGAATTGGTCTTAGTTTCCGAGTATCAACGAATAAAAGACTCTGGCACAGGTTCCACTCAATCCCTAACATAACTCATGAATACAATTTTATTGCTCTTCAAAGTACTAATTTCCCCATCAATCATAATGCACCCTCTGAATGCACGAGAAAATCTCTACCTCTGAGTGAGCAGACTCTTTCTCTTACCAAAGGATCCTCGTGAGTGAGTGAGTGAGATGCACCGTTTACCTCAGCGTGAGTTCATAGATGTGTACAACCAGCCCACTTCGCCAGTCAAGGCTATCTACACTCACAAAGACAGCAAAGTAACATTATTAGTAGTATTATTATTGACTGAAAAGGCACCCCTGTGTTTCTATGGAGCGCATCCAAGACCATTAGGCCTGTTGACATCACGGACCACAAATCTGTCAAACCTCTTTGTACAGATGATGGGAACATGCCTTGTTACATTTCCATCTTTGCCAATTACACTGTTTCTCCGAGGGATGAAAAACCCACTTTCAATCGTTAACAGGCATAACCATTAATTTTATTAGCTTTCCTTGGCCACCCGTGCTCCGCACCTTACTGAGAAAAGCTGTGCATTATTTTGATATTCAGAGTCAAACTCAATAAAAAAAAAATCCTGTATAATTACAACAGTGTAGTTACAATAACAAATCGAGCTAGCAAAACAATTTTACATGCGCCACAAAAGTGCTTTAATCTGCTATTCTTTATGGCATATAGTTTTTTTTTCAGTCTGTTGGTGTACACAATCTCCTCCTAGATTGTCTTCTAGCCCCTTGGATGCGTCATATAAAAAAATCCCCACTTTGGCCGGCAAAAATCGTCTCTAGTCAAATGCGGAAATAAAAATATTCTCTTCTATATTGCCTAATTAATTAATTAATTAATTAATTAATTAATAATAATAATAATAATAATAATAGAGAACACACAAATTGAGTTTTTTTAAACTGAACAAAGCATGAAATTGTTTGTAGCATTGACTTGATTGGACACGGAGATGAAAGTAGTAAATTATTGTAACAGGGACTGAAAGTAGATAAAAAAAAGTGCACCAGCTGCTGTTACTGCTGTCTGATGCTGGTCATGTAAAACAGAATAAAATAAGTAGTGTCTAAATAGTGACTGTGCTGTTGATCATAACAACCAAATGAATATAATGGTTTACAGCAGTAGTGAGAACATGTATTATAATTATGGAAATTAAAGCTGATGTATTGTACTGGTAGGTTTCGACTATATCAAGACATGAAAAAAAATTCTTATCACACTGAGCATTTTAAGAACATTCATAAGTTTTGCCGAAGACAAAGCCAGAGCAAAGTATGACCAGGAATTCTACCGGTTGCTTTATCTACACTAGGTTTCACATTGTTGATGATAGAAAAAATACACCTTTGTCAAAACCGTGGGAAACAATCATGATTGCAAGCTATTTAGAAAAGTCATGAAGCCTCATAGTCATTTGCATAATTTTTTTTTTTTAGTTAAAAGTCAGTTCAGAACTTTTTTTTGGGTAAGAGGTGCATCGAGTTATTTTTCCTTTGACAGGTAGTGATCAACATTTTCTGGCAAATGGTAAAATTCCAGGACCAAAACAACAAATTTCCAGGATTTTAAGGACTAATCAATACAATTCCAGGAATCCCAGAACTGTGTGGAAACCCTGTTGTTGTTGTTGATGTTAATATTATTGTTATTATTATTATTATTATTTTTATTTTTATCATATTGTATTTTGTTTTCTTTTCTGATTTTGTGTGTGTGTGCTTTACCTGGGATCCATCGAACCATAGCAAAAATATGATCCCTTTCCGCTGATGCTCTGTGCGGTGTGTGCAGGTGCTGGTGGTGATGATGGGAACACCTGTGAGTTCCGAGACAGAATCACTCACGCGGAGCGGCCAATCTCCGACAGAGCATGCACGTGCTGCTTGATAGATTACTAAAAAAAATAATGCATTCTTAGAGATTTAATATTACAAAATGTGCTGAACTATTCGAAAATATGAGCGTAAAAGAGAGACAGAGAGAGAGAGAGAGAAAAAGAGAGAGAGAGAGATAAAGAGAGAGAGAGAGGGGGGAGAGAGAGAGACAGAGACAGAGAGAGACAGAGAGAGAGAGAGACAGACAGACAGAGAAAGAGACAGAGACAAAGTCAGAGACATAGACAGAGACAGAGACATAGAGACAAAGAGAATGAGACAGACTAAAAGACAGAATGGTCTACGGACAGAAACACATAGTTAAGAGACATTCACTATTAAACAGACAAGAAGGTGGTAAAAGGGAAAGGACATAGCTGGAGAGCAGGGAAAAAAAACCCACTATAAGATTAACACTGAGAGAAAGGCCTAGACAAAAGAGCAAGCAAGAAATAAACAAGAGAGGGAAACTTAGATTTATAAGTCTCAGTCCTAAGAAATCAAAAGGAGACGGAGATTATGTTTCAAGTTGTATATTTACGGAAAAAATGACTCGGCGACTGTTGTCATCAAAGTAGGCATTTATAATTGTATTTTCCACCATAATTTACTACATATAGACAAAAACTTAAACTAAAATATTAAACATTCTGTACCGAATATATGAAATCTAACAGAGATGTTTTTGTGGATTATAAAAAAATTCTAGAACACAGGAGAACATAATAAAACCAAAATGTTTGGAAAAGCAATTATATTCATAAAAAAAATGAACAGAAAAATATTTTTAAAGGGTCTTTCTTTAACTCAACGCAAGAGACATATTCGAAAATCATTGTTATTTGTTGGCGATCTTCTAAATGATAAGTTTGAAAATGGAGTTGATTTCTATTTTGTGTGCTAAAATTTCATACATTGGTCAAATACTCTTATTACCATTCAGGATCAAAATTACATGAATTAACAAACGCTTCATCTCAAAACGAAATACTAAAACCTAATTTGTTTTTACTTTAACAATAAATCTTAAATTTAATGATAGAAACACGAAAAGATCAAGAATCTAATACCAAGGCAACACTATGTTTTCCCTCTTCATTCTATAGTTTCTGCTGCTAAGCAGCCTAGTAATTACTATTCCCTCAACTCCGCCTCACTCCGCCTGATCAGCGTGACCAACGGCCCTTGTAGTGGATCTGGTACTCTGGTGTAGCGACAGTTGTGGTCATTTCACGAGTGACACCCACTCACATGTTGCCTGTCATGCGAGGACAATAGCCCTGGTCGCCTGCTACAGGAATCTGGCTCACTCGCACAGGCTTAAGGTGGAGGGGAGACGGAGTGTGTGAGAGAAATAGAGAGAGAGAGAGAGAGAGAGAGAGAGAGAGAGAGAGAGAGAGAGAGAGAGAGAGAGAGAGAGAGAGAGAGAGAGAGAGAGAGAGGGAGACAGAGAGTGAGAGAAAGAGAGAGAGATCGAAAGGGGTACACGCAGAGGAGAGAGAACAGATAAGACATAACATGAGAGAATCACAGGTAAATGACTGGAAAGCGAATCGCTCTGACAACTTAAACAACCTAAAGTAAGAGATACAATAAAGAGAAAAAAGCATGGAAATCACATAGTCTCCATCACTTGCGCTGTCAAGGCTCTGTATTTCTGTGCACTGGACACCACAGGCTGGGGCTGGACTCACTTCTTCCCACCGTGATTATCGGTTATCAGTGACTGGCCGGAAACATGCAGTACTTTCTGATCGGGGAAACCCTTTCACACCAGCCTGGGAATGACCGCTGTTTCATTAACAGCACGGCGTTTTATCCTGAGTCCTCTGAAGACAATATTTTTAGGGTATCGTGGTTATAGGCATATTGCATTGCTGAAACGGACCGTGATTGTGGTTCAGTAAATCATAATACATGTACACATAATAGGGATTATTAAATAATCTATTGTTAAAACTGGAAATTCCAATCCACCTGCATCGGTGCATTAATGATATTCTATTTATAGACTAGATACGCTAAGCAACGGGTCCGCCATAAGACAGACAGGAAGCTCCCGCCAGTGGAGATAAGACCCCCACTCCCAGCATTTAAACACAAACTTCAGTTTAATTTTTATTAATTATTAGTTTTAAGCTCTAGGAATAATAATGAATGGGAGCACAGAGATGTGAGTAGTGTGAGCTGTATCGAGTGTTAGACATTTACTTTCACTTGCTTAGCTTTACGGTAAATTTATCAAAGTTAGTAAACACTGTGTAGAAACTCACCCGGGAGCTAGATTACAGAGTCTTCAGAGAAGAAACCCCCGTATTGCAAACGAACATATTATGATTATGAAATATAAATACTGCTCATCTTCATTGCGATCATAAAGTATAAAGTCACAGAAAGAATTAGTGTAAATCGACGATTACGTAAAACAAAAAACAAAACAGGAACGTTGGTTAACAAAACCTCGTGTGAACTATTTACTGAATGACTATCACAAGTTTATAGCTCACAAGTCGATTTCTTACTCTACCGGAAGCCAGAGAGCAGACTTTAGAGGGTCTTATAGATCGCACACAGATATCGCGAAAAGTCATTAGCCCGTCTAGTTTTTAGGTCAATGTTGCGCATAGCTCATAAAAACACCCGGGCGATCACGTGATACCTTGAGAGCTCTCCTTGATGCAGTGTGCTGAATATGTGAAGTACGCGTAAAAAGAAGCCTTAAAAAAAGGCCCAGAGTATGAGTTGAAGGTTGATAAACTCATTTAACCACCCAAGTATGTTAGCAACAATGCATTCCAATCGATGAGTTATAACTGATAGATTTTGTTGCTGCATAAACTAAAGACTTGATAAAGCATTTGAAAATCTAGTTGGGTTGAGGCATGTATTTCATATCCTGATTATTTCCTTTTCAGGTTGTCCTTATAATTCCTTTATAAATGAAAAAAAAAACATAGTTCATTTTGTAATATCTGAAAAGGCAAAAGCATTGAACATCATACTGCCTGGTTTCGACTTGTGATTATCTGTATGACTTTTTGAGTGTAGGTATTACTACTCCCTCCTCTCTGTATATCTGTCTCTATGTCTGTATGTCTCTGCCTCTCTGTATTTCTCTCTTCACCCCTCCCTATCTTTCTGTCACCGTTCTTTTTCTTTTTTAAAGTATTCCGCGGTCTGCGTGTCTTTTAAGCAGTGTCAATCACTTATTATGTCGCTGTCTCTGATTCTTGTTCTTGTTTTCTATTATTGCTTTATGTTCTCACGAATCGATTCACTTGTAATCCTGAATCGCTCGAGTTTTTAACTTTAATATCGAGTGATGAGACAACATATAGCGATAATAGCACAAAAATGAAGATGGGTTTAACATTCACTATTTCTTGTGATTTGAAACGATCTAATGAAACCACACCCTAAACAATGCCGTAAAACCTCAACTCATTTAGACGATCGGTGGCTTTTCAGAGATCTTTCAACCAAAACATCGAAGCGACTTCAGGCGTATTTGACCCCACTTGAATCTCCAATTTTGGGCTGAAATTGGGAGGGGAATTTCGGCCTATTCAAAACACACGGCGTCGTAAGAGCAAACCTCTCAAGTCGACCGATCCCTCAATCACAGCCTTTCAAAATGTAGGCCTAGCCCAAGCAACATCAAGAACTTCCGCAGTTGGGCAGTAAAGATAGAGCGGTGGGCATACACAACCGTTCAATCTGGACAAGTTTGCAAGGGTTTTTCAGCCAGTTTGCCGCCTCCTCAAGTGAGTTAACAAATACGGGCGCACTGCTCGTCCTGCTGGGAGCTAGCAAACAGCAGCAGCCTCGCCTGGCTAGCCCAGGGCAGTCGGCCAGGCCAGAGGCAGAGTTACAGACGTAACCTGGCCTCGTGTGACAACTCTCTCTCTCTCTCAAATGGACTCTTCTTCACTTAAAACCTCGAGAAGCTGACACATCGATGTGGATGTTAGAACCGCAAAATCCAGGCACAACAGCGTGTAACCGACGGTTACAAGTTTTTACATTATGGCATTTTGGCAAAATAGTAGCATAGTTGCATTCTGTTAAATAATTGCTAAGATATTTTTTTTCCTTTTCATAACATTAATATGTTTTAATGGGTAAAAACGTATGCTCACCTTCATGTTAACTTTAAAATAATCACAATTTATAATCGACATTTGCTTCCCTTGTATCCTTGCCATAAACCCTGACCTGTTTTAATCCCTTTATCCCTATCATCGTCAAAATTATATTGATTGAACGGCATTCAGCCTTGTTTTAACAATCGCTACCAACTATCAAAATATCCTCATCATCATAATAATCATATATGCTCTTTGCCAGTCTATAATCTACAAAAGTTGGGCCCATGCTCTTTGCCAGTCTAGAATCTACAAACGTTGGTCCCATGCGCTAGGGTGCTGATTTTGTTATGGGTAAATTATAATTACGTCACTATGAGGTAGGCTGCCTTTGCTGTTTTCCCTGCACATAACTTTCGCCGCTTCTCAAGAGTCTCAGATACCCACTCTCTACTGGATTGACTGAAAAAAAATCATCCTCGCCGGAGATTGAACCCAGCACCTTAACAAAGGTGGTCCGGCGGGTCAAAGCTCGCCACAAAGTAATATTCGTAAGATACAGGTGACCCACCTAACGTATGCGCTTAGAAAAACATGTACATGTACAAGAAAACTTAAGTTACAGTAAAAAGTTAACCTTTTGGTCTCAGAGAGCCTAGTTCAATCCTAGTTGAACGCCTGCTATGTTCTCAATGAGAATCCTTATACGGCGACATCGTGGCCAGTCCCACCTCACTCACACTCGCCCACCCAGTAAGAAAGATGACAGCCCGATAGGGGAATCATGCCAAGGACATCTGGAAAAAAGGCCGCTTCGCTCTACTATTTGAGCTACCCCTAACAGCGCACATTGGTACATGATAGTAGCACAAACCGCTTTATTCATTTGGATTTTTTAAAGAGCAATTGTATGCATAACAATGGTCACAATTTCCGCCTCAGCTGAGGAAAAAATATGAAAATAACGGAAAAGATATAAATAAAGAGAGAGAGAGAGAGAGAGAGAGAGAGAGAGAGAGAGAGAGAGAGAGAGAGAGAGAGACAGAGAGAGAGAGAGAGAGAGAGAGAGAGAGAGAGAGAGAGAGAGAGAAAGAGATATGCACAAAGACAAACAGAAAGACAGGCACACAGACAAATAGGGAGAGAAATAGAGAGAGAGAGAGAGAGAGAGAGAGAGAGAGAGAGAGAGAGAGAGAAGGAGAAAGAAAATCCAGCCTAACTACCTTTACACGGTGCACTAATGGTTGCAGTAGGTTCGCAGGTTTTCAACAAACCTCCCAAATGTAGTTCCAGTAAAGCCCCAAAAGAGAAAGCCCTCTCTGTGCAGTCTGTGGCAGAGTTTGTAAGTGGGACTTGTCACGACCCGTGTGGGAAGGACCGGTGTGGGGTCACTCGGTGCGATCAAACAGAGCCAGGCCTGCGTGCCCTGCGATCGATGGATGCAGGTATCGAGGCGGGGCCGCGAGGTGTGAGGGCGACTCTACCGCGACTCTACCGCGACCACACGGGTTGGCATGGTCTCAGGGGTTCTCACAATCTCAAATCCATTTTAAAATTTACGAAGGAAAATGTAGGCTTTTATTACAAATAAGTGGTAACAAGAACATTTTTAAAATCGAAAAAATAGACACCCACAACAAAAACAAAAGTCGCAACTTAGATCACATCCATTGGTAGGGCGTTTAAAACATTGATTGCCTTAATTTAAAAAAAATTGATATCGATTTGTTAATGCAAACAAGAAAATGTTAATTAAATGGCATATCAAACTTAAAGACTGTCTAAAATTTCTCATGTAATTACATGAATTTTACAAATCGAATTGTGAACATAGTTATTAACGAGTTGATTACGAGTCAGTGTTCCGTCAGATCCATGGTACAATGTACATGTATTACTTGAGCTATGGTGAAATATAATTATGCTGGTGGTTGGGTGCTAAATCAAGCATAGACTTAATTGTGAAAGATGCTTTAGGCACCTACGTGTTTTTTTTATTATGTTCTTGTTCGATTGGTTGTGTATTTATTAAGAAACTAGACGGTCAGGCCAGACGGACAGAAAAGATAAGTACCTAAAGGTACGTTCATAAACAACATTCCAAACTATTTGTCACGCGTCATATTTTCGTGACGTCAAATATTATCTGACCAAGTGAGGGAAAATAATATGATAGCGATCTTTCATCCCCCCCCCCCCCTCCCACTCAAAATATTTTTCTGTTTTTCTAGGCTCATGGAAGAATACATTTTGATAAAATGGAAAATGGTCAAAAATGGATGTACAAAGTTGACATATTATTAATGGCGATTCAAAATTTCAGACTGCAGAGTCACCACTTCGATCATCCTTATTTTCACATCCAAATGTCACAGAGCGTCGATGGGAAAAATCGCTCCTGTTTCCACCAGAAAAGAAGTTATTTTCAGTCTCCTCTAGACGGAGAAAGAGCTAGAGAAAACAATAGAAATAACCAAAGCGCTAAGCAGGCCCAAACAAGGATGATTGTGAAGGAAATCGAGCCGCTCACCGACATTTTAAACAGTGAAAAGATCGAACAGGAGAGATAGAAAGTGAAAGGGAAAAAAGCAACAGGGTTAATTGAGGCCCGCCCAGTGTTTTGCATAATTCCACTGTTTCTCGAGCTCCGTACCTTTTCCAGTGTCAACAGCGTGTCCTTACGGTCGCCCAGGCGCGGTGTTTGAGCTGCGAGCCGCACACTTTGCATGACAATTGGGTGCCCGTACCGGCGCTAGCGTCGAGCCTCCGTACAGCCTGGTGTATCGTGGACGGGGCCGCCTGGCCCAACCTGACGCCATCCTCGGACCTGGTTTGGCAAATACGTGAACCGCGGACACACAGCGGATATACAGCCGATACACCGACTTTCTAATATTATTTTCTGGTACCTGGTTGCATTGGATGTGAGAAAGAAGATGAAATGAACAAAAAATGTCGCTAGCTGCTCCTAACTCATAGGAAATGGAAATTCTATAGCAAACACCGCCAAATTCCGAATGCGCGTTGCATAATTTTTGAGGGGTGTGAATTTTTCTCACGCGAAAATGTATTGCACGAATACGTTTGACCGTAATGACCTTTGCAATTCCTCTTTCGCTCACAGCATAACTATATCAACAGCACCCACCATGCTTGAATATAATGCGTCAATCTATGCCCACATGCACCTGATTTCCTTTTGCTATTTTCCGTAGTGGGTGAACTTTGGTTTAAAAATCCTCCCTCCACCCAAGATCTTTCTGTCACCTTTCTCACCTGTCAAACCACCTCGACCATCTTCCTCTCCCGAACACCTCATTTCTGCCTTACTGTCTCTTTTCCTATATACCTGCCTCCATCTCTCTTGCTCCTATTCTTTCCTTCTTCCTCATCAATTCAACCTTTTATGATTAGGAGGCATTGCTGCCAAGCCCCCTGGTAAAGCTGTGAGACTCTCCTACAAGATAGTTTCTCTGAGAAGAGATGAAAGTTGACAGTGAGTCATTTTCTGATGACATCACCTGATATTACCCTGAGAAATCAACCAGTTGATTACTCCGATGGGGGCGTGGAGACTTGATACCATCTCTAGGTTTCTGAAGACTTGATAAAACCTCTCAGTGTATGGAGACTTGATAAAACCTCTCGGTGTATGGAGACTTGATAAAACCTCTCGGTGTGTGGAGACTTGATAAAACCTCTCGGTGTGTGGAGACTTGATAAAGCCTCTCGGTGTGTGGAGACTTGATAAAACCTCTCAGTGTATGAAAACTTGATAAAACCTCTCGGTGTATGGAGACTTGATAAAACCTCTCGGTGTATGGAGACTTGATAAAACCTCTCGGTGTATAGAAACAGGGTAAAGAATCTCTTGAGCCTGGAGAGCCAGGGTGTGAAAAACTATCCCCGCGGATCTGCCACGTTTCGAGTTTTGCGACTGGCCCAGCTAGAACACACACAGTACAGCCAGCGCTTGTTTGCATTCAACTGTTACACTGTGCACATCTCCTCCCCTTTATGCCTCACAAATATTACTTAAAGGCCGATAAAATATGCACCTTTGCCTCTATCTTTTTTTTCCAAAGCGTGCAAACTTGCAATGCGATATAAATATTGCCGTTTCCTCTTTGCCAAGGTTATTGAATTACAATGTGTTTCTTTACATTCGTTCATTTGTATAGTGTTATAAAAGACCAGGACGACTAATGATGATTATAGAAATTAAGCCGGACATGTTGTAATCGGAATTAGCTGTGACTAATACCTGCTTAGTATTATTATGAATGTTTCCACCATGTGTTCTTGATTTGGTTGAATAGTATACTGGCACAACCCCCACCATCTTCACTGTAATAGTAAAGGCACACTATTTTGTTTGAGAGACAGCCAAACCTTTTTTTGGCGGGGGTTTAAATTGACTGATGATTTTAACATTGTTTGTGGTCTCTAAACCTAAGGATCAAAAGCATTCTCTATCTGTTAGCCCAAAAAGCGCGCACCAGTAAAGAAAGTACACACGTGCAAAAGAGAACATAATAATTCTAATTAAATGCTTTGTAGTTAAAATGAATCTGATTTTAAAGGACAGAGCGAATCACTAGACAATACTCACCAACAATATAACCATGCCTATAAAATAATGATAATAATAATAATAATAATAATAATAATAATAATAATAATAATAATAATAATAATAATAATAATAATAATAATAATAAT
>RQTK01000123.1:505035-518298 GCA_003991915.1 Elysia chlorotica | reverse complement strand
GGGACCCGCCGAGGGTCCACCGAGTAGTTTCTCGCCACTCCAGGGACCCCAGCTCGCGAGACTCTCGCAGGTTTAAGGGCCCTCTTCAAATTTACAAGCATCATTCGCAGCCCTGCGGTGCGCCAAGAAAACGGTACAATTGAACGAAAGGAAAAAGAAAAGCAGATTCAAGTAGTGAAAGGGAAAAGTTGAGGCAGTATGATGTTCTACAAGAGAAAGACCTTGAGTTTAATTTATGTACCACGATGATTTCTCTATTTGGTGCTATTCATGTACTACTCTAGCACTGTGATGTAATTTTATTTAAAAAAATTTGCTTTGCCTTTTTGCCATCTATGCCCCTATCCCTGTAAAGAAATGTATGTTTTTATCTATCATCTATCTTTACTTTCATATTGCCGAGTTGTTGGCTATGGACGATAGAAGACAAACATACGAAACCCAACCTTGAGATCCTGATATTCTTAAACAAAAAAAAACACATCACAATTTACGTCAATACAGTTATCAAACAATTTTTCTGTTCCATAACTGTCTCACAATGAATACTATGGTTGTACAACCCTGAAAAAAATTGACAATACCAAAATTCTGTATTTCAATGTGGCTATTGTAATATTTTTTACAATGGGTTCTCGTCTTAGTGATCTTGACTTTAAATTTCTACTGTAAACGGTTATCACATAGAGCCCACAATTTTCAACGTTTTCATGACTTGACTTAAAGTATGATACATTGATGGATGCAGTCATAGATTCTTCATGTGTGTTGTTATCACTTCTCTCTCACCCGTTTTTCCTCTATAATTTTTATATTGCATAACCATCTTGTACAAGCAACGCTCCTGACTCAACACAATCATAATGGGTAAAAAATTAGTTCCACCGCGTCTTGTCCCTCATCTCTGTGGAAAAACGTCTGAGGTCCCCCACGAATACCTGGGGCAAACACTGTACAGATTTAGTGAATTGAAAAGCTCAGGGCTCCTTTAACTCACAATAGGCCGAGTCTACCAGGAGTCGTACCCAGAGCTACCCAGTAAACACGGCGCTCGTCTCAAGATCAACATGCGCGGCACTAAGAGTTTGCCAAACAAAGCGGGCTGAGCGGCTGGTACGTTTTATCATATGCAAGAACAGATTTAAAATCAGGCAAATGTGAGAGCCGATCGCAGCTGAGCAAAGACAGTCAGGCTGGGGCTACACCGAGATAGAGGGCGCTGGCTGGTCCTTGCCCTATTGTGTCGTGAGGTCCGCGGCTTCACGGAACATTCACGCTCAACACTTCATAACATTCTGTTCGTCACTACCCTGCAATATTAACCTCGCTACTTCAACAATGTCCTCTTGTACTTACTGCTGCTGCTTACGGTGGATTTGTCGCACGGCATATTGAAATATTGAAACCACCGGATTTTACCGTGTCCACACGCTGCCCTGTGTGGCTGTCTGGTGTAGGTCTTCCTTACACCTGTTGTCTTCATCATTCATACATTCTCCCTTAATCTGCGCGCCCGTGGAGTTTGTGGGTTCTCTGAAAGTAGGTTTCTACTCGTCGTCTTCCGCTGCCTTTCATCAATCTTGCTTTCCCTTCAAATTATGGCTTTTATTCCTTGATATTAAATATTGTAATATCCCCCGTCTCTGGATAGGACACAATTTGTACGACTTCTTCCCCTCCTGGTTGGGTCAGTGTCTCTATAAGGTGACTGTGTGGGTCAGGAGCACTTGGTTCGCCGCAATGTCTCTGTATAGCAGAGTATCGAATTGCCAGATTTGGGATCCATTATACCCTTAGTGCTGACGTTGGACATTGAGAAATTAACTCGTTCCCTCATATACTATGAATTTACCGGAACGCTCTGGGAGTTTGATCTAAATGTACACGTTGATTATTTGAATCCAAAGAATCAACAAAATGCTTCTCTACCAAAGATGTATAGACATTTGAATACCCTGTGGGCCGTGGTAGCAGGTACATCTTGCACTTTAACATGGAGAGGTCGCTAAATCCACTCTTCACGCTTGTAAAAGGTTGCTGTTACAAACAGCGGAAGAAGCTCTAGTCCTGGTATCCTTTGGACCAGGCCAGGCGATACTTTACTAGTTTAGCACGCGACAACCTCTCAGGGCCCGGACACTCTGCTCGAGCCCTAACAAGCTTAAGTGGGGGAAAAATCCAATACGTTTTGTTGCAGGTGTAATTTTCAAGATCTTACCCTGACTCTCTTCTTTACTCTCTCTCTCTCTCTCTCTCTCTCTCTCTCTCTTTCTTTGTCTGTCTCTCTGTGTGCCAGTTACACTTTCTGCACTTCTCTCTCTCACTCTCTCTCTCTCTCTCTCTCTCTCTCTCTCTCTCTCTCTCTCTTTCTCTCTCTCTATTTTACCTATCTTTTTCTCTGCCCACTTGATGTATGTATCGCCCTAGCTTGTTTAGAGCATCTCTAAGAGAGCTGAAGAGAGCGCCAAGTGTCTGCGAGGGCCTCTGAGGTACACGTTCCACAGAGCAGTATGTTTGCCTTGGGGGGAGCAAAAAGCGCAACCACAGTGTGAGTGGCGTACTGTCTCAGGCTTGGAAGAGACCAAATCAAATAACATAAAAGCAAAAGTGAGAGAATGAGACTAAAAACCCATAATAAACAGCGGTTCTAACTATTTAATCTGATCATCCATTTATCCAAAACTAATGAATGTCAAATTTAATGATGTATCTTGGTCAATTAAAAAGGTATAATTTCAATTGAAATTTGGCATAGGTTGGTAATTAAAGTAATGTAGGCGTGGATTGATGTGGAAGCTGACAAATTGGCCATTGTGGTAGTACACAATGTATATATATATATAGATTCTTCGATAACATCACTCATGGCGACACGAACACGATGGGTAAGGAAATCTGCACATGCATTCAGTTATCATAATTCTTACAAAGCCAACGAGCGACCAGATAACCTCTCAGACACATATTAAACGTTATTACAATTCTTTTACCACGTATAGTGGACATTGAACTGATGTCTGACTCAAGTGGTAGAGCGTTGGTCTCCAGATCGGCAGACCCGCGGTTCGAATACCGCGGTCGGCAGGATTTTTTTGTCCAATTTCGTCCCATGTTTCTGGTTGGGTCATGTGTTGCATCACATGAAACTATCAGACGTCAGTCTTGGGGTCCACAATATACACCATATAGCACTTATGTTGGACGTCAAACCAGCTCAATTCAAATCACAATATATACACGCTACCTATCTCATTTAGAAAACGGAGATCCATCATATCTCACCATTCTTAGCCTGATAATAATATATGTGTCTTTTATATTGGTGCTATGTCATGGCACCGCTAGGAAGGAGCGTCTCTTGCCCTTGTGGAGATATGATGTTTAATCATAGAGTCGCGTCTGTAAGACAATGATAATGGATTTTTTAAAAATGGCCAGCAATAGATATTTTTTGTTATATTCATATGTGTGTGCCCTAGGTGACACCTATGAAATAATTAAAGAGTCTACTGTTGATTTTAACTAAATTAAACACGAGCTACAAAAAGAAAAGAAAGATGCAACTCTAGCAAAACCCAAGACTGTTATGCTGACATTGGTCGTACTATTTCGTCATTCGTTTGGGTAAGACTAGGAAAGATCAAATTTGTTTTTCAGGCAATCTAAGGCAGTTTAACAAACTTAGCGCATAATCATAGATCTAAAGTCTGATATTTCGAGAGAACTGAGAGCAGCCCCACGAAGGGCGTGAAACATGAACGAGTTATTAGCGAGGAATGCAAGCATGACACGGGACCCTGTGGCCCTGCCAGAGTCTCCAGGTCTGGTGATGAGCCATTGTTCCAGTCACGTCTCCGCCTGGCGTAAAGACACCTCTGTGTGTGGACGTCTCTCCCGGGCCTCCCCGCTCCGGCGAAATGGTCGCTGAACTCTCACCTGACAGCAAATAGACAAACATGGCCGCGCCGGCCTAGAGTGGGATGGAGCGGGATAGAGCGGCCTAGAGTGGCTTGTGGGGGAGATCATCGCGTAGAACTCACAGTGGTGAACACCAGGACTGCCAGGAGGTTACACAGGCTCTCTGTATCGCTCGACTGTATGCATTTTCAACTGTTTCAGTTTTTTTAAATTGTCTCCTTAACATATTTCTCTGATTCTTTTTCTCACCCAAATTACATGTACCCTTTCTCTCTCTCTCTCTCTCTCTCTCTCTCTCTCTCTCTCTCCCTTTCTCTCTTTCACTTACACTCTTTTAGTCAATCTATCAATTTTTCCCATGATGTAGCACATCTTCATGACTCATTCTGACATGTACCTTCTTCATGGACTTATGTGTTATGTATTTTCTCTCGTCACGTTAATAAAAAACGTAATAAAAGGTGGCCTCATACCTTATAAATCAGCTTGGGATGAACAGTACATATTGTCTAACATAAAAAATAGCACAACTTAAAGTCCAAAGCTTTGCACTTACCGCTATAAAATTACTAATACAACAGATAATTACGTCTTCTGCTTGAAAGCAACCGAACTGACATTCTTGGTTATTTAATCCAAAAACAACAATCTTTGGTCACAACAGATAGTTCAAATCTATTTTTTAAACAGGTTATCTATCCTATTCTCTTACATTAATTTTAGTTTCCAAGTCTTACTTTAACACGGTGCTATGGTATCAAATTTCTTATATCTGTGACAAATCTTCATAATTATAATAAAAATGTAACTGTGAGAGAGTTTTTAACTGTCTTCCCCCTTCCACTCTTCTGCTTTCCAGTATATATCTTTCATCCTTTTATTCTCTTTTTCTTTCACTTTATTATTTTTTATTATCATTTTCTTTCCTCATCTTTGAATAGCGTGCTAACTCACTTAAAAAATAAATAAAGACATTGGAATTGTAACTGCAGTATTCCAAGGACGGCCAAGCCCGCCGAAGTAACCGACCAGTGTCTGGCCTGACTGAACATACAGCTTTCATTGTAATTATCCCAAGCGTAAGAGAAACAGGAATCTGGAGGGCGTTTATGTGGGTTGGCTTAATTTAAAATTCCGTGCCCTCTGGAAATTGGTCTAACCTCGATAGACGGGCGCATGAAGGGCCGCAACTCGCACTGCCCGGGACAGGCGGAAATGAGTTTGGGCCTGGCGGCCATGTTTAGTTTTTGTTTCCTCCCTATTAAAGCGGCTGGACGTCTGACAGAGAAACGCTCTGGTCTCCGCCAGACGGCATTGTGGGTAAATTGAGAGCGCGCCAGGTCTTTTACTTCCTCCATATCTGCCGCTTGGCGCTCGTTCCCTGTCGATGGATGAAGCTGTTCAGTGAATGGTCTCGCTTTACCCCCGGAAGCATTCCCTTCATATTCTAGTAGATATCCATAGAGCATTGCGATTTTACGAAAGTTTAGGTGTAGTGTTGGAAACCAAAATAGAAGTTCTGGTATAATAGATGGTTAAGCGCTATTTTAAACACGGTTCAATCTTTGTGGAATATCATATTTTTCCCTTAAACTTTCTACGTTTTATTCCCTAGCATTAGTCTCTTTTACTGTGTGGAATATCTTGGGTTTGTCTAATGTTACTCTGGGGCTCCTTGCCGTATATCACCCTCATTGGGAATTTAGGGGGTGGCGTAAAATTAAAAGAGTTTTTGAACGATGATATATCTTTGCAACTTGTGACATTGGAATAAAAATCACACAGGCAGGTCATATGGCATAAAAAGAGGTTTACAGAAGTGAATGTGGTTGGCTATCTCCAAAGAAAGATTCGGCGTGATGATTATGAAGCAACATGCTTATAAGATAACGTTTTCATATTTCAAACCATATGTTTCTAAATCTTAGCAAGAAGATCTAAACAATTAGGCAGACATTCATTGTGTGTCTCTAAGTGGAAGAGCAGATAGATATAGGAGAAAGTGTGATGGTAGTAATGCTCTTTATGTTGTTTTAGTTGTAAAACAAAGACAGGGTATTTTAAGTGAGCAGTTTTATTATTGACCTTAAGACCAGCCATGGAATACAAAGACCAGTGAATATATTAGGAAACTACATTACGTGTATTTTTGATATGAAAATGTAGAAATACAGATCAAGATGAATAAAATCTGAATACTTTAAAAGAACAATACGATAATGCACTTTAGAATTTCTAAGCACCAAGATAAGTAACAAGATACCATATTACAAACAACTGCTGTGGGATTGCCTACATTCGTTATAATCTCAAGACTACTTTTCTGATTAATATAATGAGAATGTTTTAACAATTTTGGTTTCACCTACAACCTTCCCCCCACAAAGTTCTCCCTTAACAACTTCCTCATCTCACGGAACTGCTCAGTTTCGAAAATCGTGAGATCTCTATCATGTCCTTTTGTATCTGAACTTGTGACAAACTGCCCTCTAATTTCTAATTGTGTCCCCCTGCTCAGCTTGCCGCGAGGCTCAACGGCCAAACACGGAAAGCTGTGACCACAGAAAGCCCCCGGGCTGCCAGTGTCGAGTGGAGGAGGACGCTAGCGGGAGATAACCGAGGAAACTAGCGGGGGACGGCCGCGACACGGCACCTTGTCAGGCACTGAGACACAGGCCAGGCATAGGGGGCGCGGAGGGCGGCCTCTCACACTGAGATTGGCTTGTTGTTGTGAATGTACCCCAAGATCGGGTGTCACTGTCGCCATCAGGAATTAGATTTTACACTGGCCAGTCTTCCATCTATGCTCTACATGTATCTCTAGAGAAGTTTGAAGAAAAAAACTAGAGTCCAGCAGTTGTTGTTTAGCTGATGCCAAAAGGAGTTCGAGAACTCATTGTTTAGCTTTTGTTTATATTGTTCAACAATTAATAAAAAGTTGGAAAATAAACAGATATGACAAGAAAACTGGCAAAGTATTTTGATTTTGATCTCTACCTGTTTCTGTTCTTCTGGCATTAAAAAGTATTGCGAATTATTCGATTTATTTTCAAATCACATTATCAAATAAATGAGTATTTTTATGAGTTTGCTGTTCTCGCCATTAAAAAGATTTTGATGAAAAACATGTTCAAGATGGAAAGAAGTTGTTGAGATTGATTTTAATTTTTTTGCCATAAATCATGAACAGGCTTGTAATACTACTCCGACATTATACATATTAACGAGAAGCCAGTTTGATGCTCTCTTTGAGACGCTCTGAACGCTTGATTAACTCATTGTGTACTCACAGCGCCAAGACAAGCTGTGATGAACAGAACCGCACAGCGCTTTAAGAGACCGTAACAATCTTAGCTGACCCCAACAGTGTCTCCCTTTCACGACCTGGATGTCCGCCGTGGTTAGCTGGGCGAGCGGGGATTCCCTGTGGCGACTACATCTATCCAGCCTCAGTGAGAACTGATACCCGGCGTGGACTGTTCCCCGACCAGGTCTCGGGTGACCCATGTAAGTGGCCAGGCGGGGGAGCCGGGACCTGGGCTGGACGTCCACCTGATGCCTTGGGCCGGGTATCTGTCCCAGGCGGCAGGGAGCCCAACAGCTGTATTGTGTTGTATCTGTCGTGTATCATGTCGTGTATCCTGCCGTGTGGGCTGCATTGTGCGCTGGGGCGGGGGTCTAACAACAGGGCGGAGACGTGCTGCTACTTGGTCAGCGGATAACCACTGCCCTTTTATTGCCGACATAGGGTTTCATTTTCTTTTGTTTGGACTTGTGTTTCATTGCCGATGTCAAGACAAGATGTCGATGCATGCTCAGAATAGTTGTTTTTTTAATACTTGGTTAGAAAAGGAGAAAGACCAGACTGGGGGTTAGAATAATGGTGAAGGTGTCATGTGGGCTAACTTGGGATATTAAGATATTTTGGAATTGGAGGTGTCTCCTAGTTACCTTCTCCTAGGTTTTAAAGAAGGATGTTATTCGGCGCCGAGTCTCAAGGCCAACGTCTGTCGATTATGCGTGGCAGCACGGTGAGTCCAGGACTCGAGCGGTCTGTTTTTATTTTTTAACTTGACCAGATACATTGTCTTATAGTGTCATTATTGTTGACCAATCTTGGACAAAAGCACAAAAGCTAATTGGAAACACAACTCTGATAAGTATGTGGATGGTAGCGATATGAATACGTAAGATCTTATTTATCATTCTATATTTACTTTCATTTTTTTCAATCGTTAAAAGTGCTTGCTTGTCCCAAACTAAATGTGGTGTTTTCAGTCCATGATTGTTCGAAAAGAGAATCACAGAACTCCTTTCCAATGTGAGAGAGACTTGTTCTGTAAAGCTCCCCTAAGCCCCCGGAGGCGGAAATACGACAACAAAAAGATAAAGAAAAAGAGAGATAGATAGTGTGGGAGAAAGAGATAAAGTGTGAGAGAGCTAAATAGAGGGGGAGAGAGAGAAAAAATTCGTTTGAAACCTGTTGTGAGGAAAGTTTAGTTTCATTTTATCTATGTGTTTTATAATTGTCCTCATAAGTATGCCCTAGCGACTAAATTTTAGTAATCGGTTTTTAGTACAAGAACGCGTGCTTGCACTATCTCGTGTGTGAGCAGTTGGTGAGCTAGGCTCTGCTTCCTTCTTTGTTATGACGTATACTAATCTAAGTTAGATATCTTATCGTCGAGACCGAGGCAAGAGCAGATTGCAGATACTCTGCGTTATTCTCTTTATTCTCTTGACAGAGTTCAGGGATTCATATTTGCAGAGGACGTGTAGTGCGACGCATCATTGGGACTCCCTGTATCCAGAACATATATTTGTCTTGAAGAGGTGTGCTATGAATTTGTACTTGCCTTGGAGAGGCGTATTGTGAATTTATATCGCCTTTGATAGACGTGATCTACTTTTTATGCTCCTCAGGAGTTAATTGTTTTGCCTGCCCTGCCTCGTTTCTACTAGGGAACCGTAACGGCATTCCTACCTGTGTATGAACAGTCGAGTAACCATGGCTGTCGAGTCGCCCAACTCGTGCTGTGCTTTCTAACGTCGCTGCCCGTCAACCTCGTGTCTTTGAGCTACCTATGAGCTGCTGTTGAGACGCTGTCCATTACGTCGTTGTCAGCCTGCCTGTTCTTCACCGTCTGTGGTCAGGCTGTCTACCCTGTCGTTGATCATCGTCAGCTTTACCGTGGTCGCCGCCCTGGTGACCGTACGCTTCATCCTTACTTGAGAGTGTCGTCATCGTTGTATCGTCGTCGCCCGAAACTGTGTACGTTGTATAAGTGATTTTCTAGAGCTCAAACTGTCTTAAATACACATTTTAGTCTTAAATCATAGCGGTTACGGGCGTTTTAATTGTATTTGAACTAGACTCGTGCGCTGAGTATTTTCTCACGTATATTATTATTTAACAAGTTTTACTTTGAACCAACAGGGTTATCAATGTATGCAATAGAGTTGGCTTCTTTTATATTGAGTTCAGAAACTACCGTACAACATGACTGCCTTAAACCCAAGACTTACAGTGCACGTCCCCTATCGTGAACTTTTCCACTCGACCCCGATACAGGAATATGTGAAAAGTCGAATTATTACATTCGCAGAAACTACCCAAAGATAAGATTAGACAATAAAGGGCATAATTGAAAATCTCTCACAAGTAGGAAGACAAAATACAAAAATTACATCAGATGGAACGTATTCAAAAAGTCTTCCATATTAGGCAGACAGAGCGAGAGTCAGTATGAAAGAGACCCACCCTAGGAGAGAGAGAGAGAGAGAGAGAGAGAGAGAGAGAGAGAGAGAGAGAGAGAGAGAGAGAGAGGGGGTATATATATAAATTTGTCTACAGTCCCCACGAATTTATATATACAAAGAGAGAGAGAGAGAGAGAGAGAGAGAGAGAGAGAGAGAGAGAGAGAGAGAGAGAGAGAGAGAGAGAGAGAGAGAGAGAGAGAGAGAGATGGTCACAGAGAGAAAGAGAAGGCGAGACAGAGAGAAGGGGGAAAGAAAGAGATATAGAGAGAAAGAGAAGGCGAGAGAGGGGGGAATGGAGAGAGAGGTTGGAGAAGGAGAAAGAGATAAAGATCGACAGGTTAACCGATATAAATTCAAAACATTGGTACATAGAGATGAATAAAGACAAAAGATAATTATGTTGATTGCCAGACTAGAAGAAAAGGTGGAGTAGAAAGGTAGGAAGGGGAGGCTAAATGCGAAAAAGACTAAGTTAGAGGAAGAAAGGAGAACAAGGAGAATGTGAATGGAGACTGAGACAGGCTGAGACAGGCAGAGACAGATACTTGAGAGCCTGGCTTATCGTATGAAGCATGCGGAATAAACCACTTGGAGGAATCACCCTATTGGGCGCGAGACGGGATTGATACCCCGAGTTTTTTATTCTCTGCTCTCTATGAACAAAGCAAGACGCAAGGATTCATCAGCTACACTTTATAAAGGTATCACGCCTGGCGCCCTAGGAGTAAATAAAGTTGTGCCGTCGACAGCCAGTAAAAAGCAAGGTATTTAAACTTTAGCCCTTGCCTTTGTCTGAGTGGGATCCCCTTCACTTGCCAGGTCGTAATCCTGTTAGGAGGTTGAGGACACACAGCTCAGCGCGCCGCCAAAGATGAATTGGATTTTGATACGGTGTTTAGTGTCAGGCGCGGAGTCAATGCGCGGCTCGTCCCCCGACCATCGCGGGCTGCAAGGCGAATTTGTTCTCAGCTCCTGGCATTGTCCCCGGCGCTCCCACTTACACCACTCTAGCCTTTCGGCGCGAGAAGACATCATCTGACTTTTGAATGGCGTCTCAAGGCTTTTCAAATTAATCCAATATATTATTAGTCGCATTTTTAGCGAGACTGTAAATACCCCCTGTGAAGAAATGTCTATGCATTTCGTGCTTTAATAAACTGAAGTATGAAGGTAGATCTACATGGCGAACTATTTCTTCACTCGTTATGGCCCTAATCGCCTAGGTGCTGCCAAGATCGCACTCAAAGGAGTTTGTTTTGCTTTTTACCCTTTCGTCAAGTGAAGTGTTTTTGGAGCTTGGCAAGGGGTGCTGAGAGTGTAAATAAAATAACATTCAATTTTCTTTGTGCTTGATTTGGAATGTCCGTCAGCAAGCAAGCCGTGAGCCCAGGGAAGGTGTCAATGTCGGAGATGTAAGGGTGAATGATTTTCTGGCGAAAGCTGTGTCTCTTTTAAAACTTGAAATTGAATTTGTGCGATAAAGGTACCGTAGGAATTCACATCACACTGAAATACAGCCGGTCACAAGTACTAAAACCAAACGAGGTGAAAGAAAACAATATGCACATTGAGTGGATTGGATAATCAAACGTATAAGACATAGAGAATACCAAAAATATCGACTGTAATGAAAGCGATAATTTTCAAGGGAATATAACCCCAGAGAAATTGAGAATCTCGATTTTTACAGTTCTATGATTCTATCAGCTGTAAGTCACAACCTGTTAACTTTGTTTGTTTAAGATGGCTATTCCCATTCACTAATTTGATCGTTATTAAATTTATTTACTGCATGTGATCTGGCCGATACGGATACTTTGACGTTGTCCACTATCTATAAAGAGTCTAAATCGTTATTGCTAAGAACTCTAATGCCATCAAACGTAACCCAGTTTCATTCCAGCTTCACAGAGCAATAGAGCTCCATCATAACAAAAAGTAAGGCAATCCCTTCAATTTCACCAACTTGCAAGCTTGAGTCAAGAAACAATTAATGATCTTTTTTTTTCTTATTATTCGACTCGAAACATGACATTGATGTCACACCAGGGCTGACATATTGTTTTGGTCCTTATTTATATAGAGAATGTTGGAAAAAGACAAAGCCGGGATCAGACATGCCTTGTTTTTACACAGCATCTACCTTTAAAAAACCTTAGAGGTTTTTGTCATCACAAGTGCTTCACAACCGATTCTGAAAGCATCTTACAACAATGGCAACACATTCCAAATACGTTTTCTTAGTCGTAACCAGTCCTGCAGCTGTTCACTATAACTAGTAAGTTACGAAGACAAAACAACTGATCGCTATTGAGGCGTTGATTGTCCGACAAAACAGTACTGGTATCCCCTTCTAAACACTATACGCACGTCCAATTAAAAAAAGTGACAGCAATATGAAAATACAGAAATTTAAATGAAGAGTCGGGTAGAAGTGTCTTTATTTTATCAATACATTATTAAATGTATTGTTTCAAACCATCTATGACCGGCGCGTGCCCTTCACACTTTCATGTTTGAGACAGGGTTATATATACACATTTTTAAATGGATGTTGGTGTATAGGCCTACTTACTTCAAAAATAAATTTCGATTTATAGCTTAATTAGAGAAACATTTACACATTATCTACTGACATGCATTACCTAAACTATAATCCTAAGCAAGCGTTTCAGCCTTGCACTTTTTAATTTTAAACAAACTGAATTCGTTTTTAATGCATAGGTCTAAGCATGCATATAGAAAAAGAATTAATTCGTCAATTAAATGCATGTCTCAACATTCCTTGTAATGGGGTCCAGGACGGATTCGCTTACATAGAGAGCTAGGAGTCTACTCAAGTCATGGCGGGGTTCAGTTTCTGGGGACTGGTGTCGTGCGACTGCGCACTCAACAAGCTTGCATTGAGTTTGTGAACTGGGGGATACACGACAGTCTCCCACCCTGTCCATCAACTCTGCGGGATTCCCCTACACGTCTTTAACAGAGAGCGCAGTTCAAAATCAGGCAAGGGGAACAACATACTCATGTACATCGATTACTGGGGGAGGTAATTTGTTAATTCCGCTCATAGAGTGGCGTATAAACAGATCTATGGTTCCCCTCTCTATATCCCGGCGTAGAACATCGGCTTCCGACGCAAAAGGTCCCGAGTTCGAATCCTGGTTGTTGCGTTCCCTACTGGTTAAGTCGGTGTCAGTTATTATGTGACCGGCTGAGACAGGAGTCATGGTATCCCCGCCCTGTCTCGTGTGTGGCAGCACATAAAATTGTCAGACGTCCGTCTTGGGGTCCGTCCACAATATAGCCTATATAGTGCTGCTGTTGGACGTTAAACCAACCCCAAAACAACCCAACAAATCATAAATTGTCATATGCAGTAACAATGACGATATCATTGCTCTGCAAAATCCATGTGTTCTCCACAGAATACATAGTACGAGTATTTTATTTTTTCAAAGTCACTCGCGGAATTTCAGTCATTGATAGATTCTCTCTCTAAAATCATACCAATATTATTATTTTTATTATTATTATTATTATTATTATTATTATTATTATTATTATTATTATTATTATTATTAT